>MIEF01009368.1:0-14574 GCA_001870725.1 Taenia solium | reverse complement strand
ATGGATGGATGGATGGATGGATGGATGGATGGATGGATGGATCGGATCGGATCGGATCGGATGGATGGATGGATGGATGGATGGATGGATGGATGTAGGAGCAATAGATGCCAGTGGGCGATGATTTTAGCACCATAAAATGCATGCAATCCCTCCAGATAGATTTCTGACCTATTCAATAAATTTTTACTCAAACAAATGAAAGGATCTGCAATGAGTCCATCGGCAACAGGTTACCAACAATGGACTATTAAATGGATAGAAGTAAAGCCCAGCTGTCCACCAGTTATTCATCCAGGCAAAACCTCGACAGAGCAAGTTCAAGCTAACCGGACCGGAAACCTTTCAGGTGTTTACAAGATAATCCACCTGTTTATGGACCAACAATCGCACCACCAAACATCCGCAACCCGATAAAGCTGGACATTCAAATCACACCCACCACCTTATAGGGTTTGAACAAGCTACATAGCCGACCACCTCTTTCCGCCAAACAATACACGGAGCCGAAGCGTGTTTACGTGATCTCTTCCGGCCTGGCA
This sequence comes from Taenia solium, assembly GCA_001870725.1. Classification (NCBI taxonomy): domain Eukaryota; kingdom Metazoa; phylum Platyhelminthes; class Cestoda; order Cyclophyllidea; family Taeniidae; genus Taenia; species Taenia solium. The sequence continues at coordinate 14,032 of MIEF01009368.1, read as the reverse complement.
GTAGCGTAATCTCACTTTGTTCGACTACCTAAAAAAGTGTCACCACACTCCAGCTCCACTAACGAAACAGTCAGCCCATTCCCAATTCCTCCCACCTCCAATTTCAGCCCCATGGATCTTTAAGACTGACTGGAGCCATTTATGCGAGACGAAGGGTGGACGGTGTCGATGCTTGTCTCCTCCCTTGGCGCCGTTAGCGTCCACTGGGATGCGAGTTCAATGTACTTTGACCGTTTGTTATTCAGGCGACCATTCCAAACAATCATGCATCACAGTCTTCCCGCTAATTACCATCTACTAAATTCCTTCTAAATTTTACATTTTTTTTCGCTAAAGTTTTTTGTTTTAATTGCTCAAAAGGCGGTCTTCTTGGTTAAGCTTCGCTAGTCCAAGAAATTTGGCATTTTTAGCTATAAAACGAAGTTGGTAGATGTTTTTCATGTTAAAAGCATGCCTTTTGTCCCTTAATTCTAAAAATAAAACCAAAAAGTGTTTATCTATTTGGGCCTGAAATGGGGTTAGTGAGGGAGCGATTTGGAACCACAGCGCCAGTCTCTCTCCTCCTCCCAATCAAGGCGAGATGCTTAGAATCCCCAAATTTTAAGTTATTTTCAAGGAGAGAGCTAGGTAAAGTCGCCAAAATGTGTTACTGGTTTTAAAAAGTGGTTGGTTAAGTAACTGGCGGGTGTTCTCATTTCCCCTGCCCCCATTGAAGGGAGGAAAGACTGCCTTCCAAAATTGGAACCCAAAGTCCACTACTGAAAGTTACAACTTGCATTGCCTCGGGAACCATGTCAGCAGATTTTTTTGCCCCTTTTTTGAGTGTTCACTTCACTTAGGGTGTACAGTGACCCCCCCTCCTCCCTCCCCGCTCACCTTCAAATGTCTGCAATTTCAAGCCTTTTTGAAGGCGATAGATTGAGGCCTGAGGTTTGATGGACAAGTGGAGGGGAGGGGAACCTCCTTAGAATTCACAAATAAACCTGCTTGGATGAGTAACTGAAATAAGGAAGGGTTTTACAACAGTTGCCGAAGCAAGTTGAGTCTTCTTTTGTTTAGGCCCTATCCCATCCATTGTTTGTCAAGTAGCGGTGGGTCACAGCGTCAGAGGAGGCTGGAGGCATGGACAGACTGATGGAGACCGTTGGTACCTCTAAAAGGAAGTTACCCTCCAATCGAAGTCTCAGCCGTCAGCCACCCTCGTCAATCAAGGCGCCTTGCAAATAAGCTGTCTGGCGAGTTTTCTTTTGTAGTTTTGTTCGGAGATAGGTGATGGGGAAGTCTACCTCACTGCCAGACATTCTCCTCTAATTCTCTTCCAATCTAAGCGCATGTGTCTGTTGGTTTGTACAAGCCAATCAAATTATTTTGCTTCTCCAAATACCTTACTTTTCCAACCAATCACCATTATAATCCACATCTTTTCCAACAGGACAGAAAGTGGATAGGAAGTCAACTCAAATCACGCGCTTTTGCCTCTAGATCCAAACAGGCAGACCCAGTCATTGTCATCTCCATTTCTACCCCACTTACACTGCTCATTTGCCTCCTCTGCCCTTCTTCATGCGTGGTCATGCCTCTGTGGGAGACTGAAGCCATGAATATGTGATAGCCAGTACTTGAAGCCCTGAGAAGAGTCACTAGGTGAGAAAGAGGCTGGTGGGGAGAATGATGAATGGATGACTGTATGACCTTTCATTCCACCCATCTACCCATCCACCCATTCAGCCTAGATCCATTAACCCATCGACCAATTTCTTGCCCTTCCACTCATCCATCAATCCTTTGCCCATCCATTCATCCCGGATCCATCCATTCATTCATCACAGACCCATTAATGCATCCATCCATCAATCCTGTGTCCATCCATTTGATCTTGGATCCATCCAGCCACCCAACCTTTCATCCTAGATTCATTAATCCATCCATCCATCTTGTATCCATCAATTCATTTATTTTGTGTCCCTAAACTCCTCCATCATCACCAACAAATTCATCGTGCACCTGTTGGATTCTTTGAATCATTCAGTGGAATCAACACAAGGACCATCGTCCTGCTGTAGTAAAGCCCATAAAAGTGACCAACTCGGCCCTTTGTCCACCTCGCAAGTCAGAAAGAGGTGTGTGGACACGCCACAGCATAGAGGAGGAGTAAAATCTGTTTGAACACGACCACACGAATGTATTTGTTTCAGCCACGGCATAGGTTACTCATCTAATGATGTTTGCGTAGTCGAACATATTCTGCGCTGTCGGACCGAAGCAATCTCACCACACTTGCGTCCACTTTCCAGTTGTTTGCTTTTATTCACACTCCTATCAAACCGGGGCTAAAAAAAAGAGAATTTTTTAAATGCAACTAATCACCTTCTACAGAAGAACCGTCTTGCCATGGCAGCGTTGTTTAATTTTGGCAGGCCGATTCCAGAACAGCTTGTTTCATTTCATCCTCGGTGTTATGAGGTCGCATTGGTCCTGAAAAAAAAAAAAAAAAAAAAAAAAAAAAAACCAACGAGATGTCTTTGTTGATCGGAGGAGGTCGACACAGATCGAGCAGAAACCTGCAGGTTGTGTGTTGACAAGGCAGTCATTCCGCCACCTGTAGTCACCAAGGCTGCAAATGTTGCTGACGCATGCAAGTTGACATCGCGTCACCTTACAAAACGTGTCTGAACTGGAGTTGACACGCTATCGCAGTGACCCTCTTTGTGGATAAAAATTGAAGAGTTCGGATGTACTCCAAGCATCTTCTACGTGTTAGAGACTACTGAAAGCCTCACCAGAATGCCAGTATTTATTTTAGGACTCCATGAAAGCTTTCCATACTGGTGTGCTCAGACGCCACGAATCTGACGATAAATGGAAGAAGCGAATGGATGTGTGAGTAGGTGGATGGGTGGATCCAGAATGGCAAAAAAGTTGTGAATGAAGTGTCAAAATTGGTGACAATTAATGCTATATCAATGCATGGCGCATGTGTCGACTGTGTGTTGGTCGTCGAAGCCGATACTTTTTGTGCCATTCAGTCACGTTTGCGTAGTGAAAATGAAGTGATCGAGATTAGGTCGCGTGTATTTACAATCTGTGTTTCAATATCCAGAAGATGGTGGCTAATTCCACCCAGTTCGCGGCTATCATCGAAACTCACAGGCTGTCGCCTTTCATCTCCATTTCCATCTGTCCATTCCCCTCCGTTCTTACCCGTCATTGTGGACATATGGTTGAGGAAAGAAAGGGAGGAATAATTTTTTTTTGTCCCGATGTACGACATATGGAGAAATGAGATCTTGGACAATCTCGTCCAGATGTGAAGGAGGTTGACTTTCTACCCATTTTACCTGCCTTCCTCATCCAGGCTCCTTTTGTAGACGTAAAAGTGGAAGAAGAAGTGGAAGATTGTCCACCACATCCACCCAGTCGTCATTGTATGTGCTTTATAGAGTAAACAATCCCCAACGAATAGTCCTGTCATCCCCTTTACCTCACAGGTACACAATTATAAGCAAAGCCTTCAGTAATGATTCCCTTGGACTTGTGGGATGGGAGGGGAGACAAATGCCTCTAGTGGACTGCTAGATGTCATCATTCATCACATTCCTCCCTCCGTCTCTAAGTCAGTCGGGCGACAGTCAAAAATGCACATCGCAAGTGGAGGATGGAAGACCTGGCAGGCTTTCAAAGTTATTCCCATCTCCTCGTCTTGGTACCTATGACATCTATTTGCTTGGCTACTTCCACACCTCTCTTCGCCTGTTAGTCTTTTCCCTACCACAACTTCCAATTATTCCTTCGCCTCGCCTTCCAGGACATCCTCTCGTGGTGTAAAGTGTCTTTTTCAAACGCACTATAGCTAACTCTACGAAAAGTTCGGACTGGTAGATGGAAACTCATCTGTCAGAAATCACCGACGCTTTACTAGAGCGCACTGGCAAGGGGCCAGCGCATATCCACTGTATGCCCATAAACAGTCGGGGTCCTTTTACAAAGTCGCATAAATCATACCAAGTCATGACACCCATCAACCCTTTACATGCCGGACACCGTCTTAATACTTTCACCTTTAATCTACTCTGTAGTAAGACTTGTGGTTTACTAAACAAATAATTTTTCACTCTAGAAAAGATTTCAAAGGCTCTCAGCCATCACTGTAAAAGGTTTTTTCATAAAGGAGATTTGTTAGAACAATGAACAATGTACAACCTGAAACATGTCTACTGATAAGCCTTTAAATAGTAGTATAGTGCCGGGGAGAAAATCTGAGAATGAGAGCAGGGTTTTACGCCTGGCTTGGGATCAACTCATCTCTCCAAAGTTGAGGTTCGTTATTTCCATTAGGAACAACAACCACTCGGATAGGTGTGCAGCCACCGGGGTTCAGGTGAGGCCCTCGACACTTCACGTGACCCGCCCATTAGTCAGTCCTCAACTAGGTGGGGAAGTGGAAGGATGGAGACAGGGGGGGGATAGAATGGATTGCCAGGTCAATCACTCCGAGGAAACTAAGTAGGCTCTGCAAATCACAAATCCACTGCAACTTGATAGGACGACAAAAAATGAATCAACAATACCCACTCCTGATACTTCGGCCATGCCTTTCGATGACTAAGCCTTTCGTCTCCTTCGGCCACACGTGCACACCTTCAATGAGTCAGTAGTGGACTCGACGGCGTGCCTATGCGCGTCCTTGTGACAGCGACAGCGCAAACCTCTATTCAAAGGAAATGCAGAACAGATACTTTATACTACGGAAGCGTTGGATAAAATTAATTAAAATAATTACATTTGACCTCTTCAGGTTTGTGCAGCCCACACGATTTATTCCCCTCCCACTTAAAAGCGGTCATTTGGAAGGGCCCACTTATGCCGCAAGTCACTGAGGTCATTTTCACGTAAACTTGTGACCTCTTCACTTGCTTAAGTGGTACATTTCTTTCCTCATCCAGAAGTGGTTAAATTTTGCGCTTCTCTCGAAAGGGTTGAAGCAAGGCAAGGCGTAGTCATGCGGACAACCGGTTTGAAGGCAGCATCACTCCATCTACTTCCAGGGGCCTTCACAGATAACTTTTCGGCTCTTGCCCTTCCCCCCCCCCCCTCCTTTCATGGACACATCCTGGCAGCTGCCCTTAAGGTAGTCACAGGGGCTGTCTGTAAATGCGACGAGACGTACCACCCATGCACGAGACGACGATTGTCGTCGTGACTTTCCGGTTTCAATTGGTATCACCTCCACTTCCTGGTTTAATCATGTGGGAGCGCCGAATCGATCAGGGTATTTACTACATGCGGCTAGCTTAGAATCTCCGGCATTTCGGCCAGTTAAATGGACCATCACATAAACACCACTAGAGTCACAAAAATGACGTGCTAAAAGGTGTCTTCAACTAATTTTTCGCCTTTTGTAATTTACAGAATGATGGAAGGAATTGTGTGAAGGCCTTCAGTCGATTACCATTGGATTACGCAATCACGTTCCGATCTGTCGAGGTTTAATCGTCCACGCCGTCTTCTGGACGTCTCCCACTCTTGATAAGATGGAATAAAGTCTAGATTCATGCCGTGAATGACTTCAATTTGCGTCGAGGGATCATCCACATGATCTTCTAGAGTCACTGCACCTCCTCCCCCTCCTCCTCAAGCAGGAGGAAATTTGCCACTATTTCACCTTCGCGCCAAAAAAAATAAGCGGCGGATTAGGTTCAGAACACACCGACTGGAGTATGGGCACAGCACCGGAGCGGCTATAATTGAGGTCACCCTGGGCGATAATGATATGCAGGAGTTTCCGGCCAGTAGTTCGATGAGTCATTGGGCGAAGGGGGCACATTGAGGACACAGCCCACCAGTGCCACGTCAGCGAGATTTTACGACCCGATAAAGTAGCTGTAGAGCATTCCCACTTTCCTGTATTAAATTGAGGGAGATTTAAGTGGATGCCTTCCTTCTTGAGGGACTCTTTCCTCCATTCACTCATACGTTTGCAAGCCACAATTTGGTGCAATCGATAGACGAAAGCTAAGTGCTTTAGACAAGGAGGCAACTTTCACGACTAGGGGTTGCCGTATTAGTTGGAGGCAGGTTTCGAACTTCACAGCGGATGGCTTTGTTATCCGACCTAATGAATTTGTCAAGGGCTACGGTCCAGGTGTACGTGTCGATGAGTTCAGCTCAGCGTGCTCATAAAAGGATGTGATTATCGACCCTCGAGCACTCATCAGAAGCGGTTGAGTGCATCGCTCGATTTGGACCAATCAGGGAGCCCTGAGTGAGAGCACAGCTCAGAAGGTCCGGTGATTAGAAATCAACTGAGACTTCTAAAAATCGCTTAATGGGGAAAAGGGTCCAACCTGGACTCTTTAGTCCATGGAGTTCTGTAAAGTTGACCTTACCAGCGTAGGCTGTGTCTGGAAGGTGCCCCATGGTATGTATCAGGGAAGCACAGCGTGGAGATGACAATCCCTCGATGTAACGCAGACAGATAGTCGCAACACCTCATCCAGGTATCTCGTTCAACCTTGATGTCGAACATGACTTCGCTGTTCTTGCGCAAAATTCTCTTGGTAATCAATCTACCATGTCCTGGGCGATATTTTGTAATCTAGAATCGCGGTGGGACATGTCTCTTAGAGCCGTCGTGTGACTTTGGAACCACCAATGAGTTTAAGGAACAGAATTTGCATTTGACTACTGCTTTGGCTGGTGATTGGTAGTAACGCAAGGATTCATTTGATGAGGCCGGTAGAAACTTTTGTTAGACATGAGCAATCGCTTTGTCCTTCATGAATTTGTGGTGCTCTCGAATATAGCAACGTGTTTTCGCCCTCATCCACTGGATTGAATGTACAATGGGACGAGCAAACACCCATAATATAATGTAGAGGGCAAAAGCCCTGGAACCTCTGTGAAACAAATCGCGTTCCATTGCCTTTCACCATTGTCATCGGAAACCAATGCTGACTGAAGCTTTGACACAACATCCGAGGCTATAGAAAGACTAAAGGTGATAGTTCCATTGCCTTTGGAAAGGTGCCTACTGAAAGGAGGCATGAGACTCCATCTACTGGACCGGTGAAGTCGAGGCAGGGTTGTAGCTAGGACCACTCTGGCTAAGGCCACGGTTCTGGTGGGGATTCTGGACCATTCTTTGCCCTTGGGTGAGCATCAGACGGACCCAAACGACATGGATAAAGTACAGGACTGGGATAAACTTTCTGACAATTGAATCTGATAGGTGGGAGAACTTTGCAGCTTATCAAATCAGTCTAAAGCAAGTAAATTGAGTTTGACTTTGTGATGTGCCGATTTCTGGTAGTAGATATGTCGGGGAAGGATGCTGAGCAATTAAATTAATCAGAGAGCTTCATCTGGTCATCATCAACACCAGTGGCTTTTCGAGGAGGCTGTGGAGCTGGTAGCTTGGTATGTCAACTACACAATTTCCTCTGTATGATGGCAATGCAGGCGTCGGTGTCGTGCAGGCATCAAGCTGGACAGTGATGAACCTTCAATTCCGAGGTATGATAACCTGAAGGACTGTCATCACGTTGGATGGCATGGAGGCTCCCTTGGATATGTTTTGACTGCACTCTTCAAGCTGTATGAGTGGGATCCACAATACCGCCACATGGCCTCGCATTGCCAGTGAAGAGCAGGAGACGTCAGTAGAATGATTGGGTCTTCGTGAGGTATTCTGACTTAAGGGCAAGTGGCATGAACCTGGTAACTGTCTTTGTCCTGCTGCGGATCGGTAGGGCATCGATACGCTCCAGCGTAGTACTTAGGCTGTGTTCCAGATGCGTTATCAGGTGCATCCGAGCGTCTGCAAAGTTGGATGAAGGAAGACTGCACATAAATTTGGGCAATGTAAGCTGGTCATTTGTATCCCACATGGAATAGGAACGATTGCTCTAGAGGCTACTTCGATGTACCGACTAACTTCCCTTAAATCTAGCTTGAGAATCAGAAGACGGGTTGAACAGCTTCTCGACTTGTTTGAATCATGGCGTAATTTTTACCGTGTCGCTTGGATCATAGTGGGTCTTCGTGATGCTACCCACGACAGAGTTAAAGGCACCTAAAAAGTAGATGCTCACATCCACTTCACTTTGTTAAATGTAGGCAAATTGCACAATGGCAGTTATCAAGACGTCATTATCACTCAGAAGAGTTGAGGTTAATGTCGACTCTTGCATAATTCTATTGTAGAAAATAATTCACCGCTTCTAATACACTAACACTGCCACAGAAAGCACAACCAACTGGGAGCACTTCTCTTGGTATTCTTTGAATAGACCTCCTGTTTCCACGATTTTGTGGGTGACCATGCTAAGGGTCACCTTCAAATCAGGACGACATGGGATGCAGAGTCGTCATAAACCCTTCAAGGGCTCACTTTACTGATCCTCGTCCACTGTGAGGCACAACGAAGGCACCCAGTTCACGACCGGGTGGACAGGATGTTCTGTATTTCAATGATGCCTCAAGGTCTCTCAGTAACAGCCTCGGTGGCGGTAGTTTATCTTTATTCTTATAACATTGAGACGAGTGCATGAACATGGAACAATGGAAGGACGGTTTTGCCCTCCTCCCCCCCCCCCAAGAAATGTATTTCTTCCACTTTTTCTTTTTTTTGTTTTTCTTCCTCTTCAACAGGAAAGATTGGTTGATTGCTAACGCTAAAGCATACCTGAGGCATTCATCTCCGCCTGATGCCATCCAAAGCCTGTCATTTTGGCAGTTTGTTGTAGACTTGTCACTTGCCAATTGCCATCACTCTTGTAGCCGACTTTGATTGCTCCTCAGTGATGAATGCTTCGCCTCGTCACTTTACTCAATGGCAACTTAGCTTCAATTATTGGCAAGAAAGGTGGTAGAGTTAAATTGACTTAGAACAACAAAGAAAGGCATGATTCGCTCAAGAGGGTACACTTGACGCAAGTCGACACTCACACACAAGTGCGTCATCGGTAGTTTAGGTAGTGGTGGCCTTCCAGACGTGTTAGCTATCATGCTAAGGTGGTGGATGGGACATATCTATTTCCCCTTCCCCTACCTCCTTCGCTATTTATTTATTCATCCAAGGTTATCCATGCATGAAGACGTGGCCTGGAGAATTGGAGAGGTGGTAGATCCCCTCAGTGGCCCCACCTTTTCAGGGAGGTGGTCAGTCCAGCCTTCTACTTACTAGTCTAGAAACCATTAATCATGACAGCTGGCCCCACTGGTGGTGTACGCTTACAATGAGTAATCCCAGCCACTCACGTCCACCGGAGACTGCAAGCCAAGTTGATGAAGTGATGCGATGCCCTGAGTCTATCCGACTGTGGAACACTCAAGGTCACAGGGTCGTAGTCATGTCGGTGACTATTTGCTTTGTGGGACGCCTGAGACTAAAATAATTTGCATCAAAATTCGTGCTAACCTTTGCCAAGGGACAAGTCTTCGTACAGAAGGCGAAAAAATTTTCCATTTTGGAAGAATACCTTACTTAAGTCAGTCTGCTGTATGGTCCCTCAAGGGGCACCTGTTTGTCAGATTTAACCCTGACTTCTTTATAAACAAGCTTTCTATGAATAAATGTTTTGCCTCTAGGGTTAACCTTTCGCATAGCCGAAAGAAGCAGAAAACAAAGCGGAGCAATAGCCCTTCCCTCCTTCCCCCTCCTCCAAGGTCGTGGAGGTTGTCAGTTGCAATAGCATGCGAGCAGCATTGCATTGCGTGGGGTTAGAAAAAGCGTCGGTGTAGATGCGGACGTGGCAACGCGGCTATCGATCGATTCTCGCCCCTACCGCGCACGTGCACACACACGCATGGTGTATACACGCGACTGCTTTTGCCTCCCTGATTGGTACACCAATGACTGGTTGCGCATGGACGCCTAGAATAGACTCGAAATTCTAGAATTTCGAAGACCTTTACCCTCTTCCGTCCCCTAACAATGACAATGGAATCGCTGTTATGGTGGGAATGGCAGGTGAAGTTGTCAACTTTACCCTTAACTGCCGGTGACTAAGTTAATAGAGAGACCTGGTCGAAACTTTCGTCCCTAATTCATAATGAGGCGTTTTGAAGATTAATTTCTCTTTTTTTTCTTCGCTGTTTTGACATAACGAAATAGTCTAGCGAATGGTCTAAGAGACCTGAGGCAAAATTAGGTATTCATGTTGGCTAAATTATTCATAGAATTAGGCACTGAATTGATTGGGTCATTTAAACCAATCAGAATTGAGTAAGCGGAGAGAAGGGAGGAGAGGAAACGGGGGAGGGTGGACAATGTGTCCATCAAAAGGGAATTTTCACATAAGATAACAACTTTTAAGTCAATTGTCAGTTTTACTTGCGTGAAATGTTCCAGTGCCATTTTGAAAGAGGGTGTAAAACAAAAAAAGCTAAGGAAAACTTGTTGAGGCCCCATATTTCAAAAAAAAACAATGTTGTTCACTGATTCTGGGTCCTTCAAGGGCCACTGTTCAAAAAACAATGGTTCAGAGAACCTTGGAACTCCTGAAAGTATCCACCATGAGCACCAGAAGTCTTGAAGGCGCCCTTTTGAGTCTTCTTAAACACTGCACTATCAGACCTGTTCTGTTGAAGAACTGGATGATTTTTCCAAAGCTACCACAACCCAAAATACTTCATGAAGGTCATTGAACCACCTTTGACACCCTTTTCCTTCAATATTTGACTAGTGTTGTCAGTGAGGAAGTTATACTACTTTCTCGTCTCAACCTCCCTGAAACCGGGCGTTTTGGGCAACGGCTTCTCTGGTAGGCTCCTGAAACTACCCACCCGACACACTGAAGGACACGAAGAAGAGATCTAGCTCTTGAAAGTGCTTCTTTATTGACGAAAAGAACAGCTACAGCGCATTGAGTAGTAAAAGGGGAGTTGATTAGCACGATAAAGCTAAGGTATCAAATTGACTGCAAGGAGGAAGTGAAGAAGGAGAAAATGCTGGAAACCGGTCGATCAAACAGGTGATAGAGGAGAGAGAGGAGATTGATGATTAAATACACGCAACCCACATCGACGGCTTACATGGCCTGGATGCGTTTGCGTTGAGCCTCCAATTCTTCCTTAACAGCTTTCGGCAGATCTATACCCACTTGATCATCGAGGAATTTGGTGGTTTCCTCAATGTCCTCCAGGAGATACTTCTTGTCAAGACCAAAGATGGCATCCCAATCGCAGTCCAGACCCTCCATATTGATGGAACCCTTCTTGGGCAACAGACCGATGGGTGAGTCGACAGCGATGTCCTCACCCGCAACACGACGAAGAGCCCATTCAATCACACGGATGTTGTTGCCGAATCCGGGCCAAGCAAAACGACCATTGCTGTCCAAACGGAACCAGTTGACGTGGAAGATGCGAGGCATATGACGACCAGGCTTCTCCATTGCCAGCCAGTGTTCCAGGTATTTGCCAAAGTTGTAGCCCATGAAGGGACGCATGGCCATGGGATCATGCATGACCTGGCGGCCTAGAGAAACCAACCGAAAAGGTATGTATTTTCTCCGATTAAAGAATCGGGTAGAGCTGAAAGGAAAACTAACATACCCTTGAATTCAGCAGCGGCGGTAGCCTCGGATTTAACCTGAGCTCCGATCATCACACCATGCTTCCAGGTACGAGCTTCATAGACGAGAGGAATGCCCTCGGGTCTACGACCACCAAACATGAAAACGGAGACAGGTACACCAGCTGGATCTTCCCACTTGGGGTGAATGATGGGGCACTGAGACGCCGGACAGCAGAAACGAGAATTGGGGTGGGCTTTGGGCGAAGCGGTCTTAGCACCAACGGTGGTCTTTTCACCCAGCCACGTGGTGAGCTTGGTCTCAGGCTTGTATTCCGACTCCAGACCCTCCCAGAAGAATCGACCATCTTCAGTCTCAGCGACATTGGTGAGCACTGAGTTCTTCATGCAGCATTCGAGAGCGTTGGGATTGGTCTTGTGGTTGGTTCCTGGAGCTACACCGAAGAAACCAGCCTCCGGGTTGATGGCTCTCAATTCGCCCTTGAAGAAGAGGATATTAGAACAAAGAGTTCACCATTACCTTGTCGTTGAATCGCATCCATGCAATATCATCACCAACGCACATAACCTTCCAACCAGGAAGGCTAGGCGTAAGCATGGCCATGTTGGTTTTGCCGCAGGCACTGGGGAAAGCGGCGCACACAAACTTCTCTTCACCCTTGGGGTTGGTGACAGACATGATAAGCATGTGCTCAGCCATCCAGCCCTCATCATAGGCAATGCGGCTGGCAATGCGCAGAGCGAAGCACTTCTTTCCCAGAAGGGAGTTTCCACCATATCCAGAACCGAAGCTCATAATCAGACGGTCGTCGGGAATGTGAGAGATGATTGTCTTTTCAGGATTGCAAGGCCAGTTATTAATCACCTTAACACCTAAGCAGACGGTTAGGAAAGGGACGAAAGTGGATACACCTACCTTCGTGAGGAAGAGGCAGGCCGATTGAGTGGAGACAGCGAACAAAAGCATCCTGTTCCTTGATGTATTCAAGGACCTTTGGCGACATACGAGTCATGATACGCATGCAGAGCACAACGTATTGAGAATCTGTAATCTGGATGCCGTATTTGGCCAAGGGGGATCCGATTGGGCCCATGGAGAAGGGGAGGACGTACAAGGTACGGTCGTTCATGCAACCAGGAAAGCGATCCCTGAGAGACTCATCAAGATCCTTAGGAGAGATCCATTGACCGAGAATGCCTTTGACACCTTCGGCAACATGCGGAACCGTTCCATACCTATCTGGCGTGCATATAAAGGTCTTCGACTCGACACGAGCAACATCTTTGGGATCGGTGCAGCAGATGTAATTATTCTCGTAGGCAGCTAGTTTGCGTAGAGTTCCACTCTTAAGGAGTTCTTCAGTGATCTTGTCGGCTTCGGCCTTGCTACCGTCGCAGATGAAGATCTCCTTCGGTGTGCATACATTGGCCTTAACGAGAGTAAGTGAATAGACCTAATTTTCGGACATACCCAATGAGCAACGAAGGGTTGTGCAACAGCAGGAAGATCAGAGAACTTTCCCTTGGCGAACGGGGCCTTGGGCGTGACATTCTTCTCTTCCTCCCACAGACTCGGAGACATGGCGACGATAGAGATGCGCAGGTACCGGTTTGGTCAATTATTCTGCTTATATAAGAATAGTACACGAGCTGACGCCTAGTTGGTGGATATAAACAAAGGCTGGGGTCGAAATAAAATTGCGATATTTCATTAAAATTTTAGCTAATTTGTTTAAAAATATCAGCGAGTTATCAAAATTTAAGAAACAAATATTTTAAAACTAGATAATTTTTTGTTGAAGAATTGCAAATAATTGTTTACATGCATAGAATTTTTGCGTAAATTAGGTATGATCTTAACTCAGACGATGAGGTTTTTAATTTTGCGCATTATTTGAGCCTTTACAAGTTTTATAAAGGCATTTGGATGTGTTGAAATGCATGATTAATTTATATGCCCAAGGAATTCCCAGAAGACAAAAGAAGGCATAGACCTCGAGAAGTGTGCATGTGCTTAGAGACGACAAGAAATTAAGGCTACTGGCAAAGCCTAGAGACTAACGCTTTAAAAAGAGGCAAAATGGTTGACTAAGTGTCAAAACTAAAACCGACGGTCGAACAAATAACAAACGTACCATCATGGATTTTGAGTTAAAAATGCAATAGCATAATTAAAACTACAATAAAGACAACCATTTTCGGCTGTTTCTTTAAAAAATGCCCTTCTATCACTCAAAGTAGACCGCAGCGCAATAAAACACTTAATGTAGTGTCTTTTTTAGGTAAAAGAAGGCGCAGTTCTGGGGCACGTAGCGTCCCGAGACTCCCTTTGAGGTAAAAGAAGGCATAGTATTGGGGCGGAACATATATTCTGGAATCAGAGGGCTTGGGGGCTGTTGGCACGGCCAGGAGGCCGTCCAACCAGCTAGTACAAGATGGCCACCCAAGTGACCGAAACCGGCAGTTCGAACAAACAAAGTACTACACAGCCCCTCT
>MIEF01009364.1:0-10059 GCA_001870725.1 Taenia solium | reverse complement strand
GTGTTGGCAAACTTGGAATAGACGTGTCTTTAGCACTACTACTAATAAGTCCCATTCCTTGCTTTTTTGGCGGTGGGTGAGCGGTTAGTGATAGGAAGTGCTGGGTGGGGACACTGCAGTGTGCAGTTATGAAGTGGTGCGCTTGGAAGTGCGTGGCTGCCTGGTGACGCCGCCAGGTTGCGTGTGCAAAGCATGGGAGCAGAAAAGGAGGAAAAGTGTGGACGAATGTTTGTGTAGTTGCATGTGCCACTCGTATGAGACGGGAAAATAAAATGAGGAAGAAGACACGATGAGGCGGAGGGTGTCGTTCAAATGAAAAATATAGTAACTTATTTGAAATCGTTTGATTCATTTGATTATTGAATGAAAAATGAGAGATATGAGAGACGGTGGTGAGCTGGTGGGCGGTGGTGAATTTAGCGGTGAACATTTTGAAATAAGAATTAGAGAGAGGAAGCGGGAGACCAATGTACAAATAAATGAATGAAGGAATTAATGAATGAGGTGAAGAGGGAAAGAATGAGGCACTGATGTTTAAGAAAAAAAGGAAGGAGAAGAAAAGGTGGAAGAGGAAGGGATCACCGCGTCCTGATAATGACAAGGAAGTGGAAGTGCGAACGAATTAAAATTGTTACTCACATGACCCTAGTAAGGAGTTGGAACTGTTTAGTATGACGGGAAGACGCGTGTGGCTGCTTAGGGGACATTTCTGGCACAACCAATACAATACTGGGAGTTTTGGTGAGGACAGAACCGAAAACAGGCTTATTGGCTGGGACACTAGGCCTGCTTTTTGAAGCAATCTGCAGTTTCACTTCTGCACTTATACTCCTTTCATTGTTTTGGTGAATACACGGAAGGAGGAAGGCTCATGTGTGGAACATTTGATCAGGATGTTCCAATTCAACTACGGAAAGCAGTCTGCACGTACAAAGCAGCTAATTGTTTGTCTTGTTATTCACTCACACTCAATTTGCATTGCGCTAGTTAATCAGCCTCTCACCAGCTGACTTCTGGTTTTGTAAATATGCCTCCCAAACAAGTGGGGAGGAAGAGGCAGTAATGCATGCATGTATGCATGGGTGCATGCATGCGAATTAGAATAACAGTGGCAGTGGTAAGATTTTGACGGGGAAAGGTGAAATGATAATACGTGTGGGTGTGTGTGTGTGTCACGCATATGTGTCAGTGAGATGAAGTGTAAACATTGGAGTGTGGAAGCACAAGACAATGAGGGAAAGTAATCATTTGAACAGACGCCTGTTTTATTCGTTGAGAAAAAATAGGAGGGAAGTGAATTGGCATCGATAGTGGACAATACACAAACAATAATTGACTGTAGAAAGGAAAAAAGAATGGTGAGAGTGTTAGTTGATAAACTATAATGGTCGAGTTAGGAAGGCAGTAAAGAAGGTGTTAATATGTGTGCGTGTGTCGCACATGTGTGAAAATAGTGAGAAAATAGTGTAAGTCAGGTATGGCATGTTTGAAAATGAAAGTGTTCAATCTTTTCTATTTATCCTTCTTGGTTTAGATGGAAGGAGTTATGGGAAGGAAAGATAATAGGGGATGCTTTATGGCTGATGGAAGGAGATGAATAAAGGAGGTATGGAAAGGAGTAGAAGGAGGTTGTCTTTTGATAAATAGAATAATTAAAGGAGAAAGGAAAAGTGGAAGGGAGGCAGGGGGTGTAAGTAGGGGTAGTGATAGAGAGTAAAAGTAAATAAATTTGTGCGTCACATGTGTGCGACGTTAGAGAAGATGAAATGAAAACTAGACTTAATGAGAACAAGGACGTTAGTAAAATAGAGAGTGTTGAAAACTCTTTTGAAATTGTTTGCTGTTCTTTAGTCAGCAAAATAACGATGAATAAGAAGGAGGTTGGACAGAGAGAGAAAAGGAGAGGGGAAGATAAAGGGGGAGAGAGAGACCCTGGCTTTGGAAGGGTGTCCGTTTTACTGCTAGTAATTCTTACACAGAAATAAAATTAGTAAAGAACAATGCAAAGGCAAATGCGATTGGTGCAAGAAGGAAAGAATGCAAGGGAGGAAGGAAGGAGGGAATGATGCATGGGTGTTTGTGATAGAGGTAGTGGTAATAGCAGGGCATCCACCAGCAGCCCATAAGTGTTTGAGGCGGTGGTGGGTGGAAAAGTGGATAGATAGATAGATAGATGGATAGATAGATAGAGTGGATAGAGGGGAGCCCGCTGTGAGAGAGTGAGCAAAGATGAGGAAGAAAAAGAAGAAGAAGAAGGAGAAAAGAGGTTAAAAATGGGGTAAGAAGTAACATTGAAAGGGAAAATGTGAGACGGGGTGAAAAAGGGATGGAGAAAAGGTGAGGATGAGGCTGGATGGGTCAACAGAAGGAAGGATTGTCTTGTTTTGGAGGGTAAGCGTGGATGTGGGGGCAAGGCGAATGCATAGGTAAAAGTGAGCACTCTCCGGAAGTAAAATGTTGTTTCATCTGGCCTAAAAATGAGGTCTAGCCCCTCTCCCAGGGTACACTATCATGTCAACCGATTTTGAAGTAAGGGCTAACTCCCCTCCAGGACTGCATTATTACAACGTTAGACCCCGGAATAAGGACTTACTTTCTTCAGGGGTACACTGCTGCGTTGCCTCACATTGGGATGCGGTCTGATTCTACCCGGGAGCACAGTATTGCGTCATCCAACAACTAGACTTAATGAGAACAAGGACGTTAGTGAAATAGAGAGCATTAAAGACTCTTGAAATTGTTTGGTATTTTTAGTCAGTAAAATAACGATGAATGAGAGGGAGGTTGGACAGAGAGAGAGAATGAGAGGGGAAGATAGAGGGGGAGAGAGAGACCCTGGCTTTGGAAGGGTGTCTGTTTTACTGCTAGTAACTCTTACACGGAAATAAAATTAGTAAAGAACAATACAAAGGCAAGTGCAATTGGTGCAAGAAAGAGAGAATGCAAGGGAGGAAGGAGGGAGGGAATGATGCATGGGTGTTTGTGATAGAGGTAGTGGTATTAGCAGGGCATCCATCAGCAGCCCATAAGTGTTTGAGGCGGTGGTGGTTGGATAAGTGGGTGGGCGGGTGAAGTGGGTGGGACGGAGGGGAGCCCGCTGGGAGAGAGCGAGCAGGGATGAAGAAAAAAAGAAGAAGAAGGAGAAAAGAGGTTAAAAATGGGGTAAGAAGTAACAGTGAAAAGAAAAATGTGAGGCGGGGTGAAAAAGGGAAGCAGAAAAGGTGAGGATGAGGCTGGATGAGTCAACAGAAGGAAGGATTGTCATGTTTTGGAGGGTAAGCGCCAGGGCACACTATCATGTCAACCGATTTCGAAGTAAGGACTAGCTCCCCTCCAGGACTACATTACTACGACGTTAGACCCCGGAATGAGGACTAACTTCCTTCAGGGTTGCACTGCTGCGTTGCCTCACTTTGGGATGCGGTCCGATTCCATCCGGGAGCACAGTATTGCGTCATCCGACATTTAAACGAGGTTGCTTGCAATCCTGGGACGCAATTGGGTAATCTGACCTACAAATGGGTTGCAACTCCTATCAGACGTTGGAAAGAGGTGTAACCCTACAACTAAAGCACAAACATGCAAATTCTGACTATGTCTCCTGGCATTCAACTCCACATGGATCGGTACCAGGGGCCGCAAAGTGACGAAATTTGTCTTTGTAGTCGACGCTGATCTCTGTCCAGCCTTGATTTTGATGTCAACTAGACATGATCTCAATGTGGATCGGTATGCAGGGTGGCGAGGTGACGTTATTTGGCCTTGAAATCGAAGCTGACCTCTGTGCAGCCTCGATTCCTTCGCCACTGCAGGCTGTTCGGGCGCAATGGTCTGCTCGTACTGGTGATCGAAGTAGACCGATTATCTCTCCAAGTGGATGGATGGTGGCACTTGACGTTTCGGTTTGCTGCCTTCGTCCACCGCTTGGCCTCTTCTTCATGCTTTTGACCTGGCCAGTCAGTCCAGAGGGTATGAGGAGTCATGTGCAATAATTCTGCTCTTCTCTGTGTGTGTGTTTGCAGTATTATCGGTGAAACTTCAATAAAAAGTTACATTGAATGTTGCAACTTAAGGAACTTAGAAACAAAAAAGCAAAATTATGAATGAGGTGATTAAGGTACAAGTACAAATGAGTAAGAGTCTGAGATTTCGGAGTGAATCAAGTGGAAAACATGTGTGACATCGAAATTAATACAGATGGTATGAAGCAGCGCTTAAATGTGTCCCCATTCTAGCTGTTGCATTTTACTTACTCTCACTAATCCTGGCCTCATTAATGTTCTTTTATCTTTGTTCTTGAGGTTAACGCACTTCTATCAACGATTGAAGAATTTGACATTAAGTTTTCTTCAGCCGGCACTTCAACAGGTAGCAACCCACCACATGATTATCTTAAGCTTTGCATAAACGCCTAGTGATGAATTGTTCTTCTCCTACTTCTAGGAAGAGCGTGTGTTCGTGATTTATAGTGCACTTGCAATTATGCCTGCAAAAGTATTATACATTTAAAAGTTTACCTAAATGACTAGGCGTATAGGTCGTCTCAAAGGGCAAAGGATGGCCAATGACAATGCGCTAAGTAAGAGTCTGGCTGGAATACAAATCGCGAACCTTTAATGAATCGACGCGCTTGCCCTCATTCTCGAAAGTACGTTAAGAGGATAGGCTTCATAGGTAGGGTCTAGGGTGGGCCGGAGTAGTAAAAGGAAATAGGAGACGTGAGCGCTGACATGGAACAGGACAGGAAGTAGTAAGATAAGATACGGTCATCAGTGCAGCTCAGTGCGGTCTGATCTACGTTCAGTCTTAACTATAGATGCAGTAGATAAAAGTTTAAGTATATGATGGACAGTAGACGTGGACAATCAAGTACGAGTAGAACTCACCAAAGCGGCATTGGTGAGGGCTAACTCGTAAAGCAAAGGAGATAGGAGAAACGCAGATTTCACTTCGAAGGATGTCGAGGCATGTGAATAAAACGGGAGATGGGGAAATAACTAGTTCTGGCCTCACTAAAGGGCAATGGAGAAAGGTTGGTGCATGAATGTGCATCTGAAAATCTCTTAACGCCAGCCAATTAGACAAACAAAATACGTCGGAAAGTGGTCACGTATTACACGAGACTCATTATTTTGGAAGGACATGAAGGTAATGGGAGAAGAGTGCGAGACTTACTGTGGTGGCACTGGAGTGGTACGTGAGAGGGAATCAGGATGCGTGCGAGTTGCATCTTTTTCCCCGATCTGAAGGTGTCAATTGTCCCTACGTGTTTTTGATGAAACCTAATACCTGAGGGACAGAATTAAGATCATCACTGACCTCCAAGTCATTCCCGAAAATTCTGAGGTAAATGAGGTATTGCTAGGATGATGAAATGCGAAAAGTCTACTTCACCTTAGCTTGATGCAGTGCGTCCACATAGGGTAAGCAATTGGAAGCATGCAGTTTTGATCTTGCACGCCTGCTACTTATTTCATAAATGTCCCATGAATTATGAAGATGCATAAAATGATCAAGGCATGGGTGTGGCAAGGTGAGAAGCGACTCACCCCTAAATGCAACTACGGAACTTGCAAATGTAGGTTGCCAGTGTGTTTTTCTGTTTCTGCGTCCTCGACAATGCTTGCTCCTAACTAGAGAGGAGAGTGGAGGTGACTCGAACTCTCCGGCGCAAGCAAAGAAAAGCAGTTGTTCTGCTGCAAGGGATGAAGGAGTGGGGTGTTGTGGACGAACAGAAGGGGTGGAAAGCGAAGAGATTAATGGGGAAACAAATGTAAGTAAACAAAAGGCTATTAAGATCTATTGCCTGTGCTGAGTATGTGATTTGACTTGGGACATGTAACATAGTACTACTTTCTTAGTTTCATAGATTCTTCCATTAAACCACCTATTCATGCATTCGATGGTCTATCCACGCTTGAGCCATTGCTATTTAAGTTGTCGAAATATTGTTAAATATAAAGCAATAAAAAGCTAAAGCCGTGATGCTTACTCTCGGCTCACAGACCTCTGCTAACGGGCCCAACTAAGAGCGCTACCATTTGAATAAGTGCCCGGCAAACGCGTGAAAATGGAGAAAAAGGAAGAAATGCGAATGATTTGATGAGGAAGTAGGGTAATGTCATAACTCACCTTTAATTTCTGCGAAATCCGTCTTTATTCCATGCAATGGTCCGTTGGCCTTCATGGAACAAGGAAGCGGGGAACAGTGAAGAAATGAAAGGGCACATAGTGCCAGGACGAAACGTAGCGGAGGAGAGGCGTAAAGGATGAGCTGGATCGTGGAAAGGACAATGGTCCAGAGAATCGCGATCAGCAGCATGTGAAGCGTTGATGTGATTAAGTTCTTCCCCGTCGCATGCGTGGAATCGATTGGTGGCACATGCTGCATGCAGCGTGTCGCATGGTCTATTGCAGTGTCTTTTCTGTTGGTTCAGAGAACAATGGTTCCATACTAACTTCAGTTTGGATGTGGCACCAAAATTTATGCGCTTTTACGCCTTTTTATCTTGGCCTAAAGCTCGCCACAGGGAAGATGCGGAGGCAGCATGCTCTTCTCCAAACCTCTCCATCCTTGCATAGCCCATAGTCACGGTACATCTTCTACCTCCAAATAAACACGCCTTTGAGGTTCGCAAGGTGGCTCTTCAATGAACATGCAGTGCTGGACAGAGTGCCATTGCTGGTGGAGTAACAGGTAAGACGGTGATGTGTGGACATGTCTAGCAGCCATTCTTGCTCTTCTTCATCCGCAGATTGTCATTTGAGCTCAAGACGACTTTTTGCAGGATAAAACATTTGCAGATATAGCGAAGTGACGACCTCAAGACGAAGGCCCCAGCAGCGTACACTAATATTTTTTTCTTGCACGCAAAGTGGGCCTACTAAAATTGGATCTCAGTAGACACACTTCGATCTCGTAATCAGAGACAAAGTAGGTCTAGTCGCCTTGACACAAAACCGCTGTCCATTGAAAGAAAGGGTAAGCAAATCAACGTCATTAACCTTGCGAATTTCTTCCAACGCCGGCTTAATGTAGGCTAAGAATTTGCAAATACTTATAAGGGAATTCAAAAATTGACTTAAAAGTGGTAAGTAGAGCTAATTACGAATTGAATTCGTCAAACGCGTGCTATAATTAGTGCTAGTGGTGCGAAAACTACAGCCATTCAAGAAAATGTTTACTTTCGAGTTCTCAATGCTTCCATTCATACGGTTGACTGTTGTCCGCCTTAAAGAGCACTTCGCCGGTACTTACCTTAGCCTGATTAGCCAAAGTCACGTGCAACCATGTTTTAGTTGCCCCGACATCCATTGCAGAGCCAAATTCAATCGAGGCAATGAATAAGCGAGACTATATTCACCCGATGCTGGGCACTCCTTAATGTCAAGCTACTTATCGCACGTGCATGCACGCCTGCGTCGTACCGGCCATGCCAACCCACCAGTCGGCAAATCATCACTGACTTCGAGGTCTTGTCCGCTAAACAAGTCATGTGGACGGCCTCAAAGTGGTTCGAATCTTTGCTGTTCAAAAGGACTCACTTCAGCCACTTCTTAACCCATTGAGAGGCATTCAAACCTGCGCGCTCTATATGCACATTCGTAATGTTCGCATTTACATTACTGGACATATTGGTAAGCTATTAAAAATTTAAACTTATCGCAAAAACGTCGGAATGGGTGCAAACAAATCAAAATAATAATTAACAGGTTCTCTTGTTAAACAATCATTTCACCGGTTATCATCATAAGGGTGCTGGAGTGCGCACCAGACGAGGTGCGTGTCGATTGGCTGAACAGAGCCAACCACGTGGAGTTCATGCGTCAGCAGCCACCACATTCGACTGCAAATGCATTAGGGTAGAGCACTAGAAATAGTACAGACATAATTTACATTGAAATGCAACATTGTGACAAAATTGTGCTTTCCTTAACTATCTTGTCAGTAGCGCTATTCCCCTGCCTCACTGGAGAAGCGTGCCTTCCTTAACTATCTTGTCAGTAGCGCTATTCTCCTGCCTCACTGGAGAAGAACTGGCTGATCTGGTGATGGCAAGTGGGATGGGTGCTGCAGTCCTTGTTGCCAGCAACAGCAATCACCAGACTACGGTTACATGCCTAGTGTTTGTGGCCATCGTTCGAGTGTTAGAGTGTTGGCGGGTGAATGCGCCTCTCTGCGTTCGTGACCGCTGTCATCCAATGCAATCCTTGCACTGCTGATGGTGAGTTCCTTACCTATTTGACTAAGATGATCCGGTGCTCTGTCCGGGTTATAGCATCACGTCGGTCGAACTCTGAAATGAATTTCGACCCTGTCAATGATTTGCCTTATGTCGTTTGACCTCTAAATTAATTTAAACTCTGTGTAGTGGCCAGCTGTGATAGAGATTTTACGTGTTAAACGACGTCAAACATGGTTGAGGCTCCACTATTGTGCCATTTTGGATGGAATAACAAGTTAAAAGACAACCTAGGTCTTCACAACTATGGCATTTTATCTTTTAAAGGAACATCAACCCTGCCCAGGCGTCTAGCGTTACTGGATTACCAAAATGACCTTGTGTTATTAGACCCCCAATATTAGCCTCGAGCTCTGTTTAAAGGGGTAATGCTGCGTCAACTGATTCTCCAAACCATCCCGTACTGCTTCATTTGACATCTAAAATGGCCGGAAACACTGCTGGCCCACTCTTATAACACAGCCCTGCCCATGGGTGCAAGTTAAACTGAAGAAGTACAAATAATGCAACTAAACGTGCGATGACGTGGCAGAAGATGGAAAAAAAGAGAAGAAAACCATGAGTGGTGGGGAGAAGAGTAGGAGCGGTAACGCAAGTTATTGGTCGCAATATCGGATGAGGATGAATGACTGGGAGGTTAGCATCGACCCACGCACGAGTTTAAACAAGGACCACGGCCTTGCAAGTGATGAGGATGCCAGCGATCTTAAGGCATGAATTAAATCATCCCAAATGGTTGGTCATGATCAGCGCTCATTAATGTGTTGCACTGCTAAAAAAACACTTACTTCTCAAATCTCTCTTCTAGAAATGAGACAATAAATCTTACCGTAAAGATGCACAAGAAAACACTTTTTCCGGGACCAATCGCCATTAGTGGATCAGCATATACAACCTATAACTGGTTGGTCGTGGGGAGGAATGGCTTAGTCTTCTTTCCAAAGTAAAACCCCTAACACTAAAACAGAAGGGGTAAGGAAAAAGAGGAGAGGAAATTATCCCGAAACGACAATAAAGAGAAAACTTTTTAAAAGCAAAGCCATTTTTCATGCAATATTTCGTAAATATTTAGCCCACATTAAGTGTGGCCATTCAGATGATAGGTCGCCAACTAGTACAGATTTTTGCTAGGCCAAGTTCAAATGCATGAATTTACGCCTGGATGGCACAGGGCAATTGATTGGGATAGGCAATTTAGATGCAGATTCTTGTTTTGACGCCGCAATTACGTTGTTTGTATTAAAACGACTATTGCAGACACCCATCAGCCATGCTATGCTCGGCAGTCCAAACTAAAAAACATGTGGTAACTTGTTTCTTTCTAGTTTCAACAGAAGTCTTTAGAGATCGTTTGGTGACATTTGAACCACCGCTGCTCTATACGATTAAAGCTTGCGCATTACCACACCCTGGTCCAGTGAGTAGTAAGATTCGTTGGGTACGTTAATGGAAATAGGAAAGAACAACTTCATCACAATGTCAACTTCGCGAGGCTATGATTTTAAATCTCAAGGAACAAGCGGGAAAATGTGGGCAAGGAACACAACAATATTTTGCTTGTAGTGATTGAAGAGATCGTACGGTAGTATTAGTGCTTTTCATCAGTATCGGTCCAACCCTACTCACAGGGGACCATGTGAAGCTATATCTTTCGGACTACATAAAAAGGCTAAGATCGCGCACGCTTTTTTTAATAAACGATGACTATAGCCAACGCATGGGCACAATGTAAACAAGGAAGCGTTGTTTTGTTTTGCACACAATTATTATAGACTGTGTACGGTAATCCAGGTGCTTTCAATTAGCGTCGGACTAG
>MIEF01009358.1:0-132946 GCA_001870725.1 Taenia solium | reverse complement strand
CCTTGCCTCGACCACTTCACTGGGTCCATCATTGCAGCAATATTCCTTTGGTTGTTTGAAGGCTGGTTATTGAAGACCAACCAGGACTTCTTAACGCACTTGATCCACTCGCCTACCACTTCGCCCTAGCAATGTGGTGACGTGGCTGGTTTATCAGACATTCACCCCCATTTCGGGAAAACAAATGCTCCCACTTCCGGCACGATTATAATTTGACATTAAATCCTGTCTGTTTTCGTCGAGAGTAAAGGAATAAACTGATTCACCCTCACATCAGGGATGTTGCATTGTTTCACCATGACAACAACTGGCGGGACGAGTCCACGGCTGCTGTTCACAAACTAGACGATGCCCTTTGCCCCAGACTTGAGGAGCAGCCCCTGTTTACTTGGTATTGAGATGTGCTACTCAACTTCCGATTCTGCCATCTCGTTTGTCGGACAACCTGATAAAGACGCGTGTGGAAGATACGTGAGATGTTGCATGTGTCACACATTTGTGACGTCTTGCACAAATAATAATACAGTCGACTTCTTACACGTAGTTGTAGACGGTGACAAACTCGTCAGATCAGTTTTGTTTAAAGCAATGGAAGTGTGGGGTAAAATAGTGATCCAGACCTCTTGGTTTTTAACGCATACTGTGGCTGTAGTTTGCCCTTTGGATTTTACAGCTTTGTTTTCGGTAGTGCACTTAAGCTCCCCCTCCCCTACCCTTTTCTGCCCTTAATGAGGTAAGTACTCGCAAGTGTTTCGTAATCCTCCATCTGTTCTTCATCATCATTTAATGGGTTTCCCTCCGCCGTGGCATGATGGTGGCCGAAGGAATGCGAAATCCTCCTGACTGAATGTCCACAACATTGCTCGACGACCTCTTTGCCCTCTTTTCACCTACACTCGCAGCTCATTCATCTCTTCCCAACCTCCCTACCGTAGTCCATTTCGATAATGCAAGCACATCACATAGGTGTGGCATCTGACAGAGGCAGTAAGCTCGAGGCGTTACATGTGCAATCGGTTAGCGCTGTCTCAATGCCAGTCAAATCGTCTGCCACACATTTCGGTGCAATCGGTTATCAAAAACATGCTATGACTCTGCTTCACATTCATGCAATATTGCTGACATTCGTCTTTGATCGTAAGCCACGAGGTAGGTCCATACCTTGGGGGAAATAACACGGCAAAAAGTCACCTCACTCAAATCCACCGAGGACAAAAAGCAAATATTGCCTAAGTTAGGTCCATTCTAAAAGAACTTTTGCCAAACGCTCTCCTCTATCTTCGGAAAGCGATCACTTACCTTTTAGTGTGTTTTGTAGCCCTTTTATAATTCATGATGTCCACCTCGTCAACGCACCCGGGACGCTTCCAAGCCCTCCACAATAAAACTATTTTTAGCTCACCACAACGAACAAACTCCCATCTCCCCTTCGGGATTCGTCGATGACCGGTTAAGTTGTCACTCACATAACATGTTCTATATGGCGGACTTCCCAAAGGGGCAACTGACGCTTTACTAGACGCTCAATTGTACCTCCATAGGAAACACTCATGTTACCTGGTCCACTGTAGATATGACTAACCTCCGAGTCAGGACACAAAAGACTATTCCAAGTCAAACACTTGGAGCACCAAAATGCACTCTCCACAGTTGACCCACCTGTAGCAGCTCAAGGTCATCCGAGGATATGGCGTCAGGTTGGAGTTCGGTGAGCATGTCATTGAGGATGTGGAGATTGGTCTGCACCACTGTCAAGTCCTGACTCAAGCGCTCACGTTGCGCAGTGCTCAGTCGACGAACCGTGCCCTCATGATCAACCAAGGCCTGATCGCCACTGAGACTATACATCCCCGAGGGCATCGAGTGGTGCGTTGTGGATGAGGCGTGTTGCAACTGTTGCGACGACTGATGGTACCGATGCTGCTGCTGTTGCTGCTGCTGGTGTTGAGGGTGGTGGTGGTTCAGAAATGTGCGTGGTGCAGCTGCAAAGAAGACCTCTTGACCTAGAGAGAGCCAAGCAAATCATGAGTGTAAGTTACTCGGTGGACAGGAGCCAAACTTTGCACTGGCTATTAATCAGGAATAGGGATTTACAATTGTTATTCCACTTTTTTTGGGAAAAAATTTGGATCGCAAATGGGAAAAGCTCTGTTTTCAGGAAGAAGCCTGGAAACATAGCCAATAAATAAACTTTTTATGAATCCAGAGGCTAGCCCACAACAGTTGTTCCAGAATATTTTCAATAAGAAAAGAGCCCTTCGGAACTACAGCACAGATGTTGGTTCTATGACGTAATCTTTTAGCTGTACTCTTTCTGATAGTAACGCTGAAGGTAAAAGGAGGAGGAGTAGCAGTGGCAATCAGCTGTACTGTAGAGCTTACAGGTATTGTTTTGTTTGGCAAATTAGCTGCCTTCGCCATCTTGCAAAGACAACTGTCAATCAAAAAGGATGTTAGCTGCAAAATTCACAATTAAATTGCACTGTAAGAGAGGCAACCAGCAAAGTCTTATCATGCTTTAGGCGCTTTGGGTAGAAAACAAACAACTCTTTGCTTTGTGACCCCAATTCCCCTGCCTTTCTCCCTCTCTCCCTCAGAGGATCGTGTGCGAGTTAGTAAGAAATTCATTTTGCTAGCTGCTCATTAAGAGTAGACCCAACCACTGTGAATGGTGTAAGAAACACCAGAACTGAACCTCTTAGGTGGGACAAGTAACGGTCGGAGAGACTGCAGCAGTGGGAATCCGACCTTGTAGGAACTAATCCTTGCGATGCACCAATCCAATTGGGTTAGCAACAAGCTCCCTCCAAACAACCCATAATCGAGACACAATTCCTCTATTCCTTCTCCTCCCCTCCTAAACAGCCAATCACGGTGATTCTGCGACTCCTCATACTCTTGACACAAATGCGTGACGCCTACAATCTGTCCACTTTCGGTGGCAGCGATAAAAAGTACAACAGTGCTCATTGAAAAGAGCTCAAAAATTGGAAACAAGTGACTGACGCTATTCAAATCTACACAGGATGTTGAGACGAAAAAGCCTTTCAGCTTAGGCACTAGACAGTGGGAAAGTCCTTCGCTGTTGGGCATCACCCCATCTGATGCAATGCAAGTTGCATATACTGGAGCGGTAGAGAAAAGAACAGAGGAAGACTCTTCCCGGTCGTAATAAAAATCCTTTTAGAACAAAGAAAACATTCTTGACTGCTCTTCGCAGCAACAGAGAAGTCGCGGCGAAAAATAAGGAGGTGGCGGGGCAAGGAGATGATCAC
Organism: Taenia solium; assembly: GCA_001870725.1. Lineage (NCBI taxonomy): Eukaryota > Metazoa > Platyhelminthes > Cestoda > Cyclophyllidea > Taeniidae > Taenia > Taenia solium. The sequence goes on along the minus strand of MIEF01009358.1, from coordinate 129,671 downwards.
GTGAGAATTAGGGATGGAGTAGTGGGTGAGTAAAGGAGGGACTACATGGGGCAAGACCTTCTGCAACACATTTTCGAAGTCTTTGAAATTTCGTGAGCCACACCCCATGGGGATGCCACGAAGCTAACAACACTTCTTGTCTCTATGGCCCCTTTTTTGAAGCAGAAATACTTAACAAGTTGTCGCTGCCTCCAATCCAAACCCAAATTGTGGCGCCTTGACCCTCACGACTTCTAGCCGAAGTGTTGAGAGTAAATGTGGAGGAGTGGGTAGAGATTGTCTTCTTACCAATTGTCCCAAATCGACGGCACGCCTTTGAAGTCACCAAGTCTCAGTGAAATGCATTCCATTAGCAAAAACCATATTGCCTAAAGGATGACGCGTCCAAACCCACTAAGTTTTGTTAACTCAAAGTGGTCTCCAGACGCTCCATTCAATACATTTCATGGCAAGTAGCGAGCGATACGAAACCCCAAAACAATTGTCAGTTGAATACAGCAGTCTTCTTAATGCATTTGTTTATTCAAAACACAACAGGGATGCTCCGATTCCAAAGTTTGGAATTTTGTCAACCTTGGGGGCATGGAATGGTGCCTTTTTTAGTAGGACAATGCCACATCCACTAGCTGAATGTGATCTGATATCTCCGAGTGTTGAAGGCCTTTTTGAAATGCTCCACACCAAACTCTGTTTGTTTATCTCCATCAAACGCTCTATTGGGCAAAACGAAACAGGAGAATACTGCCAGTCCATTTCTCGTTTGCTGCTGATGTATTGAAAGCGGAAATTGTCCAAGATTGGATGATAACTCCTTTCCTCACAAAGATGCAAAAACACCTCCCTGCAGCAACCGAACTGCCGTGGGGCCCACTTCTGCAGAAACACACTTGAGTGGTCTTGTCATGTCTCCGTCCTCGAGGAGGAAGCAGTAGCTAGACAAGTCTGAGCGCAACTTAAGCAGAGATGTGTAGAATGGCTGACGATAAGTTGATGAAAATGACGCTATTGAACAGTTACGAAACATGTACTCGCACATCCTTTTATTCAGGGTGAAGACGTTAACAGTGAAGTAGGCTACTCGACGTCCACTTGCGACCGATGGTCAACAGACCTGTTGGACGTGGCTCATCTCAAGCCTAACGAACAACGCAATTGTTCTATTCGAAAAAAAAAGGACGGCTAAGAAGTGGAGGAGTTAACGAGGCAGTGCAGACATCTTTTTTCCTCACACATCCACATAATACTGAGACAGCGGTGTTGATGTCGCAATCCACCGTTAAATCCACCCATGCTCGGCTTCATGATGAACTTCTGAAGTGTGGTTGCCTGACATAAAAGAAGCAGTTGTCGTGCTATTCAACACGTTTCCACTCCCAAATACAACAGATTCGCTCTAAGAACACGTGTTGTCAAACAAGGCATTGTCCGATGAGTTCATATACGCACCCAGCAAGAGAAAGTAGACCCAAGTGCTCCCCAAAGAGCAGTGGCAGAAGAGTTGGCCAAACAGAAGCCACATCATTCAGTTGTCTGCATCATTCATTTCGTCTTGCACCCCACCTTCTCTTTAGCCGGTTGATTGTGAATTGGCCACCGAAAGCGGCGCTTCAACTGATCTGGAAAGGCTCACAGTCCACCCAATTTATTTACGCAGTGCATAAGCATAGTGGAGCAGTATAGCTAGCGTCTCAGACAAAAAGGTAAACCCAAGTGTGTCTCCTTTAGAAAGATCAACTTAACGATGCACGCAGACCCAAGGCGGATGGCACAAGCAACCTCCCTGCTCATTCCCACTTATACAATTTCGACACCTTACAAATGAGCCCACGAGGCAGAACTATTAATATAAACCCCATTCCGGGTGATTTTGTCGTCCCACTTAGCAGTCATGGTAAAAACGAAGAGCCTGAACACGCTCACCACCGACTTCACACATGTGTGCCATATGTACTTGATCTGGTTGTGTTGGCTTCTGGTTGTAGCAAGGCGTGTGTAGCAGAGGCTGTTTGGGTTTAAAAGAAAGTGCTAAAAAAAGACGTGAAGTGATGTTCTACAGCTGAAGAAGAAGCTTTATTTGGCTCCGTTTTGATCAGCACATCTTTAAGTACGATACGCAAATCGTGGGCTATAGTAGCCTCCGTATCTCGCATCATTAAGTCCCCACACATACCCCTTACAAAAATGGAGTAGATTACGATAAAATTGTCCCAAACCCTATTCAAAATTTGAAGGCTTAAAGTTAAAAAGAAAAAAACGAAACCGACATTTTATTTCTATTGATGAAAGCAAAAAAGACTAATAAGTAAACTTGATTTACTCTCAGATCCCAAAATAGCCTGCTGCATGAATCCATCCAGTTTCTAGGTGGATTCTTGGTGTGGCCTTACACCCTTACCGCTCACCGTTACTACCTACGCCTGGGTAACATCAGAGTCACCAGCTACCGTCAAAAAGCAGAGAGAGGAAAAAGAGGAGGCAAGAGCGAAGCACTGAAGCTACTGAATTGCTTAAACCAATAGCGGAGGGAAACGACAGTTAAAAGTTGCAAGTGCTACTTCTTTCGATGGAGTTTTAAGTGTTATTCACCTGTTCGGTAATTACTCAGAGGGTGAAACAAAAGGATTCGTGTTGATTTACAATTGCAGGTATGCGCGTGTGAGAAGGAGAGGAGGGGAGTGGGGAATGGAGGGGGTAAGAAAAACAACAAAGTCCAGAAAATGACTACTATTTGCTTGTGCTTTATCAAGCTCTTTAAAATAAACACAACCGACAAAGCATAATCATAAGAGCAAGCTGGTGGGATTTCGAGACGGCTCAATGTAATATGACCTGAGGGTAAATGAGGAAGCACAGGTTGGTGTTTGGCTTCCCAGCCTGTTCGTCACAGGACCCTTTTCTCCCAGCCACCCTACAGTTACTTTTGCCCCCATCTCCAAACCCGATTGGTTGCAGAGCCTTTTTGGAAGGTGCTGTATACAGTAATATACTTAAGCATCCTTCAACAATCTGTGACCGGCCACTCCCGGAGAGCTACATCAGGATAAGGAATGACAATCCCCAATTCGCGATGGACCAATTGGTTTACAAACGTATGCCACATGTCCAGCCAGCACTAACGGCTGTCAAACAGCCAGTCTTAAGGACCATCGACAATTTTTCTTCCTCCACTTCTTCATTTCACATTATCGGACCCTTCAATTTTTTACACCACTTTGTTTCCCATTCCTACAGTGAGTGTACAAACTCATCATTGGTTATTTCCCCACGCTCCTACACTCACTACCCACTAGCCACCGTACACATCTATGGCAAACACCGCTTCAGCCCTACGGGACTACCTTTTCTTTGTGTGTATGCGCTTGAATTTAGAGGGAACTCCCCACTTGCCGCACAACGAACAAGGAAGCCTGATGTAAATCTACTTAACCGGAACTGCCTGATCCAACAGAAGGTGTGCGAGAAGAAATCCTCCTCCTTCTCCACCTTCTATTCGGTCGAACGAATGCTCTTTCCCCTCACACCATCCCATAACTTGCTCATACGAAAATTTGCACTTTTCATGGGATGCGGGGGGGGGGAATGGAGGAAAGCGGAAAGAGGGAGACAGAGAGAGGATGATGCTACCTTACGCTTGCCCACATGCCGAGTATCTACACATTACTACTGCAAAAGATTGTGGTTAGTTTTGTTTTGCACAGCAAAATTCTAGGTGAAGTGTATTCAATATATAAGGCAAAAACCTGAACTCCCCCTCCTCCCCTCCCCCGTAAGAGGTTTGTTTTTCACCACCTCCACATCGGGAAAAATGGTATCAAAGTAACAAAAGGACAGCAAACTGTCGCTCTATTCTCACCCCACAAATGGCATTGAATTAACATATTTCTGCGGTTCATACTTGCTTCGTTGTTATGAAGAGGTCCCAATTTGTTAATAACAACATTCGACACCAGCGCCTGCCCAGTGGTCAAGGAGACAGCATCGATTTCCAAGGGACAAGCGCTGATCTTCCTCCCCTCCTACCCCTGCCCCCATAAAACGTTTATCGTTTGCAGGATCTTCCATTATCATACTACCAGGTGTCCCTCTTTGGCTAATCCACTCCAGACAGAGGACTGAAGTCGGCCGTGTAATAAAAAACATAACGAAAATATTACACCAGTGGAAGATTTAGCTGATATGCCCCGTCCTCCCTCTTCCCACCATCAAATTCTGCCAAATGGCTCGAGCAGAGCAGTGGCAATCTCTGGTATTAGCTTCCTCCACTTATCCCCACTCCAAAATTGTGCCAGATTCTATGTGCACTGCTCCAGAACCTTTTCTCGGCAACTCTAAAAGGTAGAATGATCCTGGACACTGCCAGTGCGTAACGATGTGACCCATTGCTCCAGCCCTTTATTTCGCATTCAAAACCGCCACTAGCTGAACAGTTTTCCCTTCGTGAACAAAAGAAAATGATGGTGATAGGAGTCTGCAAGAACCCGCAAATCACGCTTTCAGCCTTGCCTACCTCCAACAAGGTTCAATGGTTCACAGTCAAGCCATAATTTTTGACATTTTTTCCTCTTCCTTCGAGTTTGATTACCTTTTTCGATTAGTCCAACAGCTGTCATGCAGACTAACAACCCTGCCGATTCATTTATAGCCCACTGCGGAGGAGCGAGTTATCACTCATACTGTCACAAATGTGTGACACTGGGTGAAGGTGCAAATGACTTACCATTTCTGGTTACTACAGGATATCCATTAATGGCAACAACTTGTAGGACTTGAGCTCCGGATTCAACTCCACCGGTGCCACCGCCACCTCCACTGCGAATCCTAACTTGGCGACCTCCATCTCGAGATTGGTTTGCCACTGGGATCAAACATAAATAAATAAAAATCAAATGCAAAAAGATTGTTATAGATTGAATATTTTTTCTCACTGAACCAAACTTTTGTACAGCATTTATTTTTGCCTTGGGAAAACAAATTGCAGTCTTGTGTATCCAGACACACTAAACGTGACAGAACGAATGCATTCGCCTTGTCCCACTTTCTCTTTGGCTTTTGGACGGAAAAAAATTTATCGCTCCTGAGTGAAGATGGAAGTAAATAGCGTCAGAGAGGGTAAGGGGAAGGAAGGACCACCCACCCTTCCGACTCCGCTTAAAGTTGGCAGATGAGCCTGCCTGCCTGCCCACCTGTCTGGTTGACTGGACAAATCTACCACCTCGTTGAGTCCACTAATACTGGGCAGAGGAGATCAAAAGCTGTCTCACTAATGTGATCTCCAGCCTTCCCTTTTTTCCCTTCTTTGACAAGTAAATTGATGAGAACCGAAGAGTTAACAGCTGGACGAATCACCTTTATGGCCCAATGGACTAACCACAAATTTGGGTCATAAAAAAGAGAATCCCATCTAAAGTACACCTATGGGGCAGATGCACTTTGCACATTTTACAGTTTGAGAAGTTATTAGCCATTTTGAGGTAGGAGAAATAGAACCCGTGAAAATTAAAAAAATTACTGCTTCCTCCTGCTTGAATAAGACAGAAGAAGGCAAAAGTTACCGATTTCGAGCATACTTAGTGAATTCAAATAAGGTGGAAGACACACAATTCCTCCATTTTAACTTAAATGCGTTTCAGTCCCTCTGTACGAGGCGGTTCCCAAACACTTTCCCTTACAAGTGATGCAGTAGCCTGGGGAAAAGGGCCCAAGGGGCCTCTATAGTGGCATGGCTAAAGGATACCTGTCAAAAGAAGACCCATAGGGTGAGAGAAAATCTACTGTGCAAAACATAAAGCGCAATGTCAGAACTGTGGAAATGTTGACAAGTCTTTTAATTATGAATAAAAAGATGCTTTCTGGCCATGAAATCATCGATTCGCAATGTCAAACATCCAGCTTCTGCACTATCATCCAAGTGAATCTGTCATCGTGCGTTTTGGCATTGCCAATGCCGCGTTTTGCATACAGCCGCCTCAAACTCTTACTACATGCTACCTGTTGACTTAGTAAGCAGCACCCTCCTTAGAATAAATTTATTGTACCATTTTGAGTCACGCCTAGTGACTGGCTACACCTCACAAGAAGAGCTTTGAAGGAGCAACTACAAAGAAAGGAACTTAAAAGACAAAAGAATCTTGGCGACAAACCCGGTAAACCACCAGTATAAATAATGGCTCTGCCTCATGACTTCCCGTAATTCAGTGCCTCTCTTTACGGTGGCATAAAAGGTTCTTTCTCTTGTAGACCATTTTAGTTCTAGCAAGCAAATAAATCAGTTCCTACGACCTCCATAGCTCCCTTTTCCCTTAGTTTCGAATACATCGCTTCCATTTTCCAGAAAAAAATGGGACAATTATCTGAATGGGAAGTCATCATAGGGGAGAATGTGATTGTAGGGGAGAATACGACATTACGAACAGGATATCTGTCCTTTAACTGATTGACCAGCTTTGACTGCTGCCAGAGCGCCTTTTAGATCTCGTACATAAATGATTCGCAGCCCTTGGTTTCAAAGCCCGGAGGAAGGTTAACCGTTTTAGGTGAACATTGGAAGCACAATCGTGCGTAACTGAAGTGGCTCGTGCTTTGAAAATGTACAGAGAGCAATGGTTGGAGGAGCCTCGGGGCAGAAAGTTTTGGCTAAGCAAATCTATTGTCCACAAATGCATAATCGCAGCCACTGTTTTTTTGCTACATTCTGTGCCAATGCAGCTGGTCTTATCCACCGCTACAGCGCAAGCTATTTTTGACAATTCTATTACCTACTTCGCGCAGTGCTTTTATATTACCTCTTCGAAGCAAGATCGAAACGAAAACTACCCTTTGACAAATAAAGACCTTAAGAATTCTCCGAAATCTATAAAAAATGTGACTCAAAGATTACACCAATTGGCCCTCTTATCTGGATATACGGACAGGGGTTAGCCAGCGTGAAGTAGGAATACTACTGACTATTCCTCCTAATTTGGGAAGAGTTGGAAGAGTTGTCAAATATGACAAACAGAAGGCTTGCCTTTTGACTTGCGACTACTGTCATCAATGTCATTTAGCTAAAGACCAATGAAATCCATGCCACACCTCTCCACATTAGTGAAGAAGAGCTGGGGCCGTATTTCATCACGCATCAATCCGGAGTGGACAGTCGATAAGTGTAGAAATCTTTCCTGGAAAATTGCCACCTTGAAGACTTTCTCTGTTGAACTGTGTGAATCTAATCATACCTGGAGGGTCGTTAGGGAGGCCCACCAACATGGGCGCGTCAAGGCTGCCAAGGAATAACCCTGTGAATGGGTGTAGAACTTTAGAGGCTCCGGTCCCTATTGAATCGTAACCTTACGAAAAAGTAGGCGATTATTTTCCCCTTGCCTTTAAGGATGAAGCTATTTAAGGCTCGTTTAAGGTCGTTTCATTTATCCTCTACCTGTTTTTCCTCCTTCTCTTCCATGTTCTCTCCCTTCTTCATCTACCTTGATAAAACTCTGCCACGTCAGGTAGGAGGAATTGCGTCTGTATAATTAGTTGAGGACTCCCAAGCAGATTCTTAAATGCAGACAAAGGAGAACATGACAAATTACAGGAAGAAACTGTCAAAAAAAAATTAAAAACTTGATGCTTCCAAAAAAGAAAGGCGGAGAAATTGTATTTGGGCTCCAAGAATACTCTTTAATGGAACACAATTTTATATCCAGAAAAGAATGAGTTTACTTTCCCCACAAGTTGCAAAAAGGAAAAAATAAATATCCAAGCTACAGAGAAGCGGAAGTTAAAAGCAAAAAATTAAGGCGGTTTCTACACTGCCTGGTTTTTTTGAATGCCGTCGCCCCACGCAAAAAAAGGTGCGAAACATGCATCTTCGCTTCTACTATTTTCAAATAGAAAGTAAGAGGAAGGAACAGAGGAAGTAAAATTTGATCAAACATTTCTTTTAAAAGACGGCCATAAGCAAGAAAACGAAAGCCACGACAGTAGGGATCTTCGTCGCTTGAATGAGCTAGGCCCTGCCATCTGGGCGAAATTCCCGCCTTTCCTAAGAGTAAATCATTTCCCAAGCCTAGAGCTTGTGATGGTTCTGCATATTTCAATAGTATAATCTAAGAAAGTAAATAAAGCGACACCAAAAAGTTCCCCTTTAGCTTTCTCTTTTATATGAAGCTATAGGATCTACTGAAATGCACAATAAGTAGCATCGTGCACCTCACTACAAAGAATAGGAAAACTAGCTGTGTTTGACCAATAGTTTAAGAGGGGTTCGAACAATATGAAGCCACCACGTCTTAATGGCATGACGCTCTGTTCTATTAACACTTCTGGACATCAATCCAGTCTACCAGCCCCTCAGAAGGCCTGTGATCAGGTTTCATCCATTTTCAGAGACGTTCCCGGAGAATGTTTAGAGACTCATTTATCTACGAGCTAAACACTTTTGGCAATTAAGATCACAGGAAGAAACCAAAGGGTGCATTCAGAACTACGTTCACTGTGACAATCAGGCAAATATTCTCATGATGGCTTTCCAGAAAGCCGAATATGTTGATGTTCAAGTGTCCCCGGAGAGCGCGAGGTACGACGCTCTCCACAATTTCCTACTTCTAACTTAGTGCCACGATCTTTGCTAGCAATCAGAGAGCTCCAACTCCTTCACTGGACTGCAACAATAGGTTGGTCAGTAAATAAGTAAAAAAAACACAGAAAGGGGACGAAAATGACGAAAAAATGAAAAAAATTACCCCCACTTTTGTGAAAATCTAGCAGTTAAAATGTCAGAAAGAGCACAAAAGGCAAGAAAAAGCGTAAAATTTTGGGAGAGAGGGAAATAAATCATGCTGCCATTACTGCTTTTGTGATCGTTCACCGCTTCTGAGAGGGCGTCGCGCACTACTTTGACTTAAAAAGGGATGGCACTGAAGGCATGAAGGAAATTTGGCCCACCTCTGCTCAAATACAATGAAGGTCAGCTGAGACAGGACACCATTTGTTAAGATGGGAGTCAGCAGTGGCGATGGGTGTGGATATAGAACAGTTTTGTGGTACTCCCCTCTGACTGATCTTTTCAACCGGGAGCTAAACTAGCGCATTCGACTTGAACTGGGAATTTGGCCAACTCCAAATTCCCGTTTTTTTTACTTAGAAAGACTTGGAATAATCTTCCCTACCTCAAAAAACAGCGGTGAATAATTCAGGTGCACAAATTCTTGTAAGAGTTAACCATCGCGAAGAGGATTTACTCACCAGGTGACTCCGAAGTTCCAACACGTTGAAGATGTGAAGTTGAGGAACTCTGCTGTTGATGTTGGTAATAGTGACAGCGTCGACCGTCATCAGTACGATTTTGTGACAGGCTAGAGGAGTGCGTCTTAAATCGACTGTCACCACCACCGCCAAGAGCCTAAAAGGAAAAATTCGATTTGTCAGGCATAATAGTGGATCCTTTTAAACCCTGTAAATCCTCGACTTCCACGTTAATAGGTTAAAGGTCTGAAAACAATGCGATCAGGCTCGCAGTCTCTTGAGCGTCCTTTCAACAAACCTTGAAAAACCAAGGCTGGAGTGCGTCTTGCGGAGTAGGCCAAGACTACCACTAACTGCGCGACAAAAAGTATTTTTATAGAGAAAAGGGCTGCACGATGACTCATACCAGAAAGGGGAATGGAAATCGGGCATAATTATAGACGTTAATAAGGCAAGCCGAGGTGAGGGAGTTCAAATCGCTCCCACCTCCACGAAAGCTAATTTACCTATTTTTCCAATGCTAACTGCAATCGAGAATGGTCCAAAGATCAAGTGGATCCATCTCTGAAAAGTGAGTTAGAGTAGAAGATGCTTTCAGACGAGAACCTTTAAGAGGGCTGCAAAGCACAGCTGAATGAAAAGTCTCCCTCGCACTTGGCAATGGGAAAGACCAATTTTGGAAGACGTAGTAATCAAAGAAAGACCTGAAACCGACCCTCGATCTTTGCGGAAAGCAGGTTGAACAGCTCACTGTGGTTTGGCTACTCCACATCCTAGTGATTCTTCAAGCATCCAACGCCTCTGCTTCCAGAATTTAGCATTAATTAGAACCCAAACGCGTCCATATATTTAACACCTGTAACCACATACAACTCGTCTGAGCACACTCCTCCCCCACACATTCAAAGAACAGCAATTCCAAGGCACTTTGTTAATCGCACTTTAGTAATTCGTTTGTTTTCCTCATTTATTTTATAAAAAAGCAAAAGACAAATCCAGCCACCGAGCCCCTGAGTGGAATGGAGACCCTGCCACGACACAAAAATCGATGCAGCGCCTGCAGGTGACATCGACACCGACGACAAGGTACGAATTGGGGGAAGGGGAAGAAGGATACTTTACTGTCGATAGATAAGTCAACCAAGTTATGGGAAAGGAAATGGACAGAAAGGATCCCTCCTCTTTTTCGCCCAATAAAAATGAGGCAGAAAAAAAGCACCCAAGTGCGGTTCAACGATTGACAGTTGGAGGGAAAACGCAATTGCAAGCTGTGTGGTGATTTAATGATTAAAAACTTTCCTTAGACATGTTTTTTTCCACAAAAAAACACTTCGAATCGGCAATTGCTTGTTCTTTTTTTTTGTTGGAATGAAACAACTATGCAAACAAAATTATTTTTGTAAACACAGAGGTTGAACATTTCTGGAGCATTTCAAATGCTTCAAATCAGCTAGAATTTTGTGAATTTCTTCCAAAAAAAGGACATTTGAATTGCCTACTCACAAAATAAGCAAATTTATCAGGCAAAAAGGGGACGAAAATGTTGCCATTAAAAGTGCTTTTAAGCTGTTTCGAATAATCGCCCACGTAGATCGTTCCGTGGAGCTGGAGAGAAAGCATGCAAGGGAGTCCCACAAGACGCATACGCATGATGAAGCAATTGGTGTGCATTAAAACAATGGAACAAATTTAGTTAACAGACCTTCTCCTTCCACCTCTATTCAGTAATAGGTTTGAAGGGTTAAACTATTTTAGCAAGAATGGAAGGCGTAGTAGCCTTTTCAAAGCCTTGGAATGCAGCACTGCCCCGCCTCACCTCACCCGTTTAATTCACAAAGCAATGGACGAAACGAGACCCTCTTCCCCGCCCCGTTCCTCTTTATAGGTTTCTGTTTAATGCCAATGCCATGTCAGTAGTTTGATGGATGAGTGACATGCAGCACACACAAAATGTGCTTTAAGGAGCTGCGCCTTTGGTCTGTTGGTCTTTCACCAATAACGGGCCCTAGGATTTCCATTCATCACTTCAGTGGCATTTTGGCTGACAGCCCATCAAACACTCGTGTTCTTGTATCGAAGCTGCAAATGAGAAGCGAAAAGCCTAGCCACTGGCCCCCGCTATCCCAACTAGATGTGTGGGAGAAACTATGAATAAATTAAGGAAAGTAAAAATCTTGGCACTAGAAGGAGGCCATTCTGCCTACTTCTTAAAGGAGTGGCTTCCGTACACTGAGCTTTGTAGAGTAGATCTTCCCTATAGTAGCTGATTAGGGAATTAATCGGGCGAGTGAGTCGTCCTTCTACACCTTAGTTGTGTTGACACGGCCGACAATGTGCTTGATTGACGCACCTCCACCACAAGTCAATCAGCTAACAAGCAAGCTGAAATTTGTGACGCTTGGTTTACAACGTGAAATGAAGAAGTGAAGAGCAGTGAACTGACAAACTTTGCGACATCCATTTGGCAGCGCTCTTCCAATCGCCACTTCCCAGTTAATGCAGATGCAAACCAAACCCATCATCACCGCCCAGACTGATCTCAATCTTATTTTGCGACACGTAATCGCTTGTGACCGCCAAGGAGAGGTCCTTTTCCTTCTGTAAGGTTACACTCTGAGCTCCACAAAGTTGGCATAAAGCCTCGAAACCGCAGCAACAGGGGTTCGTGTGTCGGACCAGCCCAGCTGACATCATCCACTGGATCCTCACTCAGCCGATACTGCACGGTGGGGGTCTCTGTACCCATCTGTTTATGCTCTCGTAAAAATGGATAGGGACTTCCAAAGTCTTGAAGGTGCTTGGTTAAATGAATCAGCATTAAGTTTTCATGTTTATTGAATGAACTGAAATCTCTTTACGATCATCTAAGAAGCTACAAACATTTAGTACATTAAAACAACTCTTCAAATCCACATGAGGGAAGTCCAAATCCAGAAGCATAAATTATTGTGCTTCGTGATGGGCAGAAATACCTTACTTTTGACAGATAAATGGAGACAGAGTTAGAGAGTGCATGTAAGGGAAGCTAGACTTTTCACTTTTGACCACCCACAAAAAAGGAAGTTTTTTCCTTCCTGTAAAAGATTCCTATCATTTCTGTGAAATGACAATTTTGAGTGCGTAGATGTGTTAGGTGGGGGGAGAGGAGTATTAAATGCTGCAAGGGAAAATAGAAATCCCCTCTACCCGTAGAACGCAAGCTTTTTGACTTCCAACTTTAAGTGCACTTCATCTGACAAGTGACATCTGATAGGGGCGAACCACGCTACTTCTCTTGGCTTTGCCAAATTCGCCAGCTTCACTATCGCCCACTAATCTTCATTCAATTAAACGACACATTCGCGACACCCTTTGTTGCATTTCCTTGTTGACTTCATGTCTCTATCCTCGCGATCCTTCCTAACGCCGAGAATGGGAAAACTTAGCCAGCCTTGGAAATGTTTCAAAGAGCTAAATTGATGGTTGTGATGAGCCAAGTCCATGGAGGCGAAGTGGCTGATTGGTTACCAAATTAACAAGAAGGAAAAATGAAGACATCCGCGCTTAGCAGTTGTTGAAGTTGTTTGGCTGCCACTATCCTCGGGAGAATTTGCCTGGTAGAGAACACAATATTCGGGATGTTCGACCAAATCTGCGGTTCCTACTGTCATCAGCAGGTAGCATTCACCTTAAAAGGTAACTTCAACATAAGCCTCTTTTCCCCTGCGGCACGGTTGATGATAAATCACCCGTACGATTCGTTTAGGCCAAAGTAGCCGAGTTCTAAGACCGCAGCGTTACTTCTGTGGACATTTCGTGCAGTTTCACAAAGAGAATTACAGCACGATACCTACCAACTTGACCTCTTTGGCAGTGTCACGTTAAGTATGCCTCAGTCTCACCATTCAAGAAATCTCCTGAATGGACCTTCTAGCTCTCTGCCCCAAAGAAAAGGTGGGAAAAAGTTGTTTTTTGCCCCATTTAGCAGAAAAGTAGACTCGCTCAAAAATACGGAAATGGCGAGGGGAAGAGAAAGAAAAGGAGCATGGAAGAGCTTTTAAGTCTTCTGAGCCATTCGGCAGCAATTAAATTGCAGCCTCAAAAAATTTCCCAAGACCCACGTCCCCCTCCCCACCTTTCCACTAGGCATTAATTTAACCACAGCCTTACACTCAACCATCTGTCTAATGGCAAACGAATTGGAGGAAACAAAAGTAACTTTTCATCAAGTATGTCAAAGACGAAGAGGAAAAAGAGGAATAGAGAAAGGCAATTTCATTAATTGTTTGTTTTTTTATGACATGCTGCCTTTAAACTAGAACCAGCTATTTTTTCCCCATTTTTCTTGGGTTTAGGGAAGAATGAAAGAGCCAAGCACAACAACTTTGGCCACTAATTTGTGATGTGTAAAGACATCCAATGTCTAATAAAAAAAGTCAAGCGGTAGAAAGTGTAAACAAGTCTGACAAGTACATTTAACTCCCCTGTTATATTTACGCGCAAAAAAATAGACAATGTCTTCCTTCTTCAAACTAAAAGAAAACGAGAAACTAGGTGCATCATAAGCTAGTAGGAAAAACAAAGGCAATGCAACTTATCGCCACGTCTGCGCTTTTACTTTCAGGCATCTTTGTTACCCCCTCACATGCTACTGAATAAACAATTAGTAGCACTGACAACGGTATTGCGTTATTTAAACTACAAAAAAGCATGACTTAATGCTCAAGACTAGTATTTTGAACAAACAGCTCGTTCTTCCAACTTTGAAGACTTAAGAAAGGCAGACACCATAAGTCCCAAATGTTTTACCGGTCTACACAAAGTTGGCTCTTTAAAAACTGGACAAGCGCCTTGGCTTTTTTCACACCCAGAAGATGTTACATAAGCTCCACTGTTTTAAACCCATTCAAGATGCTTGCAACGCACATACATTCCTGATGCCAGAAAAAGGCAAAGGGAAAGGTGATATTACAACCTGGAGAGAAAGAATATGTGTGTTACACCCACACGCACATTTTTGTCCTCAGAGTTAGGTAGAAAAAGAAGGCGGTGGAAAAGGATGAGGCACAGTCAAAAGGTAGGTTAAATTTACAAACTTACTCCACTCGTGAGTCGACGAAATGTGCTGGCCAACTTGGTAGAACGAGATGTGGCACTTGATGAGACGGGTCGTTTCATCTAAACGAGGAAGAAGAAGAAGAAGTAGAGGTGGATGGGACATTAAAACTCGGTCTTCACCGAGTGCACCAACTAGCTATCTGACTGGAAGAAGAGCGATTCTAGAAATAGATCTCGTGCGCCCTACCTACCAGTGCACATATCTTTGCCTGCCTCCCGTTGTTCTCTCTCCACGGGCACAGCTTCTTAAAAGGTGGCAAAGGGGTGGGAGAAGACACACACACAAGCACACACACACACACACCGATGGGAAAAAAAGAAAAAAGCACACCATCAAAATAACCTTGGGACAAGAAGTATCATTGATCCGTGAGGCAGACATCAAGTGGAAAAGGTTCTAAATAATTCAACCACACAGTAAAAAGGTGTTACCTGCGCAAGAACAGAGGTAGTCACCAATGCACGACCTTGTGGGTTTTTTCCCTTTCATTCAGATGGGTCACAGTTAGTGGAAGACACAAAGCCTATCCAACTACAGCATAGCTACGTCTTCAAGGTACAGCAGACTACCACAGTTCAGTCCACAACTAAAAAGCCCTCTTTAGAGTTCTGCCTCATAAAACCAAAAAGAGAGGTTTATAATTACCCACCAACCATAAAGATCAAAACCTATCGCGCATTTGTGGTGCCAAACTCTGGCAAAAATAAAAATTGAGGATCAGTCCACCAACTAATCAAAAATGAGGCTCGCTGTTTAAATGATTGCGACTTTTTTCCTCCTCAACTTGGGGTTAGAAGATGTCAGAAAAGGACGATAAAAAGCTACTGAATTTCTTTAGCCTAAATTTATTAAAATGTCTCCCTAAAGTACCTTTCCTCTCCTTCTAAAGCAAGGAACTGTAGCAACAGAAGCGCACATTTTTCAGATGCGTGGCGCAGTTTACAACAAAGACAAAAAAGCGCCATGTGTACACATTGACGACTGAAGAGTGGCGATAGCCTCCCTCTCTCTCTCTCTCTCTCGCTTTATGACAAAGTGAATAGCCACAAAGACTGGTGTAAAATGAACAATTTGTACACATGGTGTCGCATGCCTAGGGTGTACGGGTCTGCCCCATTGAGTGAACACTGAGGCTGCAGAGGCAAAAGAGGGAGGGAGGGAGAGCGAGAGGAATAAATGATGCAAAAAGCTTTCAGATGGCCGTGCTATTAATAGACACAAAGCGACCATTTGAACGTTTATGAGGAGAGGAGGAAGGGTGAGGGGGAGAGGCGATTTTAGTGGTTGAGGCAACAATGACCGAGCGAAGACGTCCAAAAGGGTTGGTACGCAATTGCAAAATCTCAGAATTCTTGTTACCTTTAAAAGATTCTAAGAGAGATTTTTGGCCATCATAAAGTGCTCTGAGAAGTTATCCATTGCAATGACCTTTCACCTGCCACATTCAACCCTGAAGGCTCAACGCCCTCCACAGATGTGGTCGCCATCTTGGTGTCAATGCGTGGCGCGCATGTTTATAGCCACCTGTACACTGCGCTTCGTTGTCAAGACCATCAATACTCATCTATTAACATAAACCACACAGGTCTAGCAACTTGCTTTTGACGTAACAGAAGGCGTAATAGTACTGTACGATGCCATACTTAGGAGAAAAGCGAAAAACGTTCACGGACTTACAATCTGGAAAAGACAAAATCACCAAGACTTCGTCAACGCAAATTTGCTGCTTGAGGTCTTACATGAATGCGTCAAGATATGACATAAAACGCACTTGAAGATGCTAATAGGTGTGGAAGAACCCCACCGTTAAGCTATCTTCCATTTCAGAGGTTTATTAAGTTTACTAAAAATTTTTCCCCACAGAAATTGGATAGGAAAAAAACTGAACATTTTCAGTCCATAATTTCAGTGTCCAGAAACCTTTTGATCAATACTTTTGGTGCAGTAGGCGTACCTGTATTTGACCCCACAAAAACGAGACAACTTGAGACCATATACAAACTAAATGGGAGGCACGAGTGCGAGTAATCGGCTTGGATAATGGTGCATCGACCACAAATGAAAAATGCCAAACTGCCTCCTCTTGCTTCGACAGATCCATAAATTACAACTCGGTCTGTAAAGCATTTCTACTGGTCTGCCAACCAGCCAATCGCAATAAGGGTGGGATTTCACCGTGGGTGATGATTGCATTTAGCAGGTGGAAATAACTTTGCAAAAATAATCTTTGACGTCTTTAACGTGGACCAAAACACAGATGAAGTAAATTAAAATGTACGCCATACAGTGCCATCAGAAGAGGTTTTTTAGGAAGATGAGAGGCTTAACTCACTGGAGCCGCTTGTTGGGGTGGAGGAAGAGTTTTGCATTCCATCGAAGTAGGAAATTGAACACCCTTTCTTCGAAGTGCAGTGTAGACCTTTTCCAAATCGCGTCGTCCTGGGACGTCCCAAGATGCATCGACCCATGACTAGGTTAAAAAAGATAGCAAAGTCATCAGCACGTGCAGACATTCAAATAAAACTCGAGAGAATCAACCATACCTTAATAAGAAACAAAATTTTAGTTTGTAGCTGGATCGGGGGATTGTGTTTGGGGAGAAGAACTTTAATAAGATCATGAAGAAAGTCACGGTTGGCAACCTGAGCTTGAAAGCGTCGACCACAATTTTTTAGGCAGGCCTCAATGAGAATAAGGGTGTACCATATGCTGATGTGGTCCTTGCCCGCTGACGAAGTTAGGCGTTTTCGGATGGCGCGAATAGCTTCCCTTGGCCTATTGACGAAAAGAATAAAGGCAAAAAGACGAGAATGTTACCCCTCATCCGTTTCGCCTAAAGCATCACAAATCTCAAGCACAATGGTCCAGTCGATCGCCAGCTTTCCACTATCTGTGACGCGTTCTACAAAAGAAGTACGAATTATTCAAGAAAAATGGACTCGGATATATGGCGCCACGGTGTGATTAGGTGCAAGAACAAGAGCACTTAGAATAGCATTGATATTGTGAGCAAGAAAAAGTTAATACTAGTTAATCAAACGCAAAAATGTTATGGCTTAAACAAAGACAAGGCAAAATCCACGCCAAGAAACTGAAAAGCAACACCCCATAAGCTCTACCGTAGAGATAAAGATTAAAGCCGTCCAACCAGCCAAAAGCAAAGAAAGATACAAGTGTAAGAAGCCATTTGTAAAAAAGCACCAAAAAAAATATCTGAAACAGACAATCAGTGGAAGTTTGTAGCACACAAATTCATGTCATAAAGAATGTCAACGCACATGACTAACAAAACCAGACTAAAAATTGTCCCATAATTAAAACAAAGGCAAACATACCTATGAGGGTACCAACACGGGTTGAATATGGGTGACTTTGAAAGAAACTTTGCATTGCGACCACAGGGACTCAAGGACGAACGGAGATTTCACATGGTCCGCTGCCTCATTCCCACATTTATTTGATTCAATCCAGATGTTAAAACAAGCTTGCAAAAACAGTGCAAAATTAAGCTGTTTAAGTACTACAGTCTTTTAACAAACAAGTTTGCTAGCACTAAAAAGGGCATTTTGCAAAATCCGCTACAGAATTTATTTGAAAGCACTAGAAACTTTTATTTAGCCTGAAATTTGGTATTAGATTGTAATGATGAATAACCACCTTGTCTAAGCTCCCATAAATGGCAAAAATTTAACTTTATTTAAAGGCGTGCAGCCAAATGTACAAGTTTGCTAATTTGACATATGAAGCAAAATTAAATTGATGGTAACCATCCCAATTTTACCGCTCAGTAGCTAAACAGGCCCAACGATTGGTGTAGCTTTATGTGTTGCCAATTAATGTCGTATAACCTGGACTATGTGGACACTTTGTATCATGAAGAAAGAATTTGTTTATTGTTTTTCACGCGTAAGTTACATGAAAACCTAATTCCCTGGAGATGCATTTCAGATTATGTGAATGGGTACTGGAGTTGTTTAAGAATAAAAAACAGGTTTTAAGCTAACTAATTCGAATAAATGTTGTCTTTGCAGACATGTTTAAGTTCGTGGTTATCGTAGTTACGTCTTGGCAAGTTTTTGAACTTAGCACATATGTTTAACAACGATTCCGAGGCTTTGGGCTATATTACCTGGTGGGGCTTAAGTCCCGCCATTAACTTATCATATCATGGGCTTTCTAAAAATGCCACAAGTATAACCCCTTGTTCGTGCCCACAATTAGTTAACGTTTTTTGTTTTGGCATGGGAGACATACGGCATATAATAAAAACCATTTCTCAGTCTATGGATTGCAAGCAAAGATACAAGGCAAGATTTTATATCTTTATAGTATCAGTTTAATATGTTTGAAAGAAATGTTGAGCTGGTTGCACGACAAATCTTACAACTGTATATTGTCGGAATTCCAAATGAGATTATGGGGCTTCAAGGTAGAAGTAGACCCTTTATTCTGATGTGCATTTCAAAGAAAAAACTGAGAGTTTTCTTGAATTATACGGAAACACCCTTATACGCGAGACGACCGAAACCTGGTTGGATGCCATCGCAACTCAATTTATTAAGTAAAATTTATGATGTCTTGCTCAATTGTTTCCTTAAGTACGGTCACTGACACTGGCATCTTTAATCAGGTTTCTCCTCACGTATCAGTAAATAAATTGAAATCTAAGGATCGTGATCATTTGGAGTGCGTATTTAAGTCGTGGCGCCGAAAAAATCTTCCGAAATTTGATATTCCTACTTATTGGTGAGTTAACGCAAGCCATGTTATGATCTAAAAGGTATTTTTCTCCTACTTAATTGTTACTTTTCTTCCTGTAGGAATTCAAGAGTTCGACAGCATCTCGGTGTACGCTACGATGCCATTCCAAACGTCTTTGATTGGGACTGCTCCATTGTTCTCCGAGATCGAGGCGTACGTTTGATTTCAGGTTATTCTGGGTTCTCTACTCACTTGTGTCTAAGCAAAGTATTCTAAAGCAACACGTTTATTACTTCCCTATTGGAAGGGAGGAAGAGGCGGAGACCTGACGTCAGCCTAGCAGACGTTATTGAGGTCCGCACTCCAAATCTGTGCCCTAGCCATGCATTCACTGCCCGTAGAACTTAACATGGAGGAGAACGCCATCTTACTCCCTTGTTAATTAAAGGACTCATTCTTCTACTTAGTATTTTTAGCAAATGTGCTCTTCACTGTCAACCTTTACACTTTTCTGAGCATTTTTCATGGTCACGTTGGCTATTTTTAGGTTAAAACAATTGACAGTCGTGAGTACAGCCGATGGCGCAGCACGGGTGTTGCCTTTACCCCACGCCAAGCCAGCTATCTTTCCCCCAATCGGAGTCTGGCCTCGCCCCGCTACTTTTCACATAGCAAATGTTCCGGTGATCTGGGTGGAACGACGTTACTTGGCTACTGGGGCGATATTGTCTGTTCGCCATTTCTAGCCTTTGGCACTTTCACAGATCGTAGTCCGGAGTTGGCAAAAACCCTTCCAGGTGGAAGAATAATCTACGGAGCATCAGTGCTATCAGAATTAAACCTAAGATGTTTACTATGGGAGCTAGCGAACGGTCGAAAAGCTCCTCCAACTATTGCTTCTACAGAATTTGAAGTGGAAAAGAAGGGTAGGTCTCTAACACGCTTTCAAATTTTCAAATTTGGGTGAGATCAATGACAAACTCATAAATCTAGAGCCATAGTTTTAATCGTTTTAACTGAAAGCTAAAAAGTTACTGGCTGCCTGCTTATAATCCCCATTTATTAAAATGGTGTCCACAAGCGTCATGTATGTGTGACGCTTCACTTCACTCACTTCAGGAATCCTTATTAGTAAGAAATCTACTCTAGCATGGGGTTCAAAGTGTGTGTTTGCGTCTGGCGATCAGAGTGACAGGGCACTTGAGTATGGATGGCTGCTATATCCATTTAACTCATGTCTCTTTGACTCCTCGCTTGATTGAACAATCAGGAGGGGTCGATCGGCACCAGAAGTCTTGAAGTCTTCCAGTTTTATGATGGACTTGGTAAAACGATGGAACAACATGCTCCAGTATTTTCTCCTACCCTTCTTATTTCCCCTCTGTTTACGTCAAAATGTTTAAGTGATTTCTTTATTGTTGATGTGATGATTCATAAGAAGGTACCGTTAGTACTTAAAGATTTGCTCTTTTTCTATAAATTAACCAAAATAATTAAGTACTGCTCACGATAGATGAAGGATTAGATGAAAGTAATGATAATTACTCGGGATATGGAAAAAAGGTAGGTGGGTTTGCACAGTCAGGAGGTTTACTTTGTCCCAGATAGGGAAGCAACCGAGAAGGCGGAACCCGAAGACAACATTGCAAATCCCTCGGGTGAGCATCCTACTTTACTTGCTACTCCTCTTTGAGTCGTAAAAAGTTGTTCATTTTACAGGATGATAAAAGGGGAACGCATTTATTTAACCTAAGTAAATTACCTTTATTAAGGAGACTTTCTAAAAGCGACGGCTATTGCTTGATAGCTCAGCAGTCCTAGGCAAAAATGCAAATAGACTGAGGAGGAATGACACATAGGGCAGACACTTGTTATCAAAATGCTCATAACGACAGTATTGGGATTTAATTTTTTCTTCCTTTTTTTCAAAGATGAGAAACCAGCCAACACTACTGAAGGTGGAAAGGAATGCATGTCAGGTGAGGTGCTTGTCAATGGCCCTTTGGTTGCAATAGTTACGGGATAGGAAAGGCTTCTTAAAACATCCTTTGACTTTAAGTTAATTTAGATGAAAACGTTAATTTAAAGGAGCAGAATGAAGATGGATTGGGTAAATGTTTTTTATTATTATTTTGACATCTTTTACATGCAAAACGTGAGCATTTGTAATATTTCCTCCTCAAAGTCCTATTTATTGCTACGTCTATCATTACTTTTTTTTCGGCAAAGTGTATTAAGAGTTGATTTTACAAATACAAAACACATTAGAGACATGCTTTTGGCTTGGTTGCACACCTAATTTGCAATGGATTTTTTAGATTTTTTGCAAAACCCTTTTTTCTTTTGCTACCACTTTCTTTCGACAGCAGAATATGACGGAGACGCCGAAGGTGAGTCGAAAAATCAAGGTTCCTTGAGTAGGTGTTAAATTACTTTGTACAATTGTTTTTGTTTTCAGTAATTCGACTTTATTGTTCCAAGTCGTTACATCAAAACACTTTTTATAGGCGGTCATTAAAATTTACTTAAGTAGGCAATAAGTGTATTTGGCAAGTAGAACGACAATCTGTGAGGTAAATAATGATCATGCTGTTGGGAGAAAAAAAGGTCAAATCAAGAGCGACCTCGCACACAGCAATGAGATCCTGGCGTCCAGTCTGTGAAACAATGTGCTTCTTTAAATGAATCAGGAGACGTGTGGGTCGAAAAGGAACGAGGTTGAGTTTGTGTTGTGTTGTGTTATGTTGGGAAGCCTCCCAAGTGCTTTTGAAGACCACTTTGCAAGAGTTAAGTTGGGACAGCTTCCCATTTGCCCCACTAAGTCCTTTTATTTGCTTTCGTCTGAAATGCAAGCATAAGGTTGTTGGCTTATCAAAATGACCTGTAGTTCAGACCTACTCCCCTGCTGGCATGATTTTGCCGGAATAAAAATTAGTAAAAATATCGCGGCTGCAATTAGATTCGTCTGACGCCGTCAAGCGCCTGCCACTGATTGCCTTCTTCTTTGCACAACTAACGACCTGCGACTAGTCATTCCTTCGACGTTGTGGCCGATCCGTGTGGTAGTGTCAGCAGCTCAAAGTCGCCTCCACTGATACTAGGGACGAGGCCCTTCCCCACCCCTTGACAGGCCCAAAAATGGCCAAATAGGTGTGACGAGGATCCAGGTGATCGAAGAATCATGACAGAAACAGGGACATTTACGGAGAAGAGTTGCCAAGGCGAATGATTGACTCCGTGAGGGAAACCAAAAATTTGTCATAACGACGCTTAGGCTGTTTAATCCTGTGAAATGCCGTCTAGCAGAGATATCACACAAACCAACGCTGTTGAATTCCAAAAAATTATACTTTGTTCTTCCTAACTCCAACTGCCAGAGAGATGTTGGGGAATTGGAGCGTGTGTCATCGTGGAGTTGACGCTCCTTTGCATTTTAGCCGAAAAAGGCGTTAATTTGTGTGAACGATTTGAGGTTGACTTCTACCCCCCGGGAACCACCTTCGTGGATTTGGGCACACGTCTTCGTTCTCGATTTGTGGAGGAGGAGGATAAAGCTTCCATCATTTACGTCGGCTGTTCATCACTTGGTCTGCTCGACAAGGCCTCCAAGGAACTGCTGGAGGTTTGCACCGACGACTGCAGACTTATCATTGAGTCCATACTGTAAGCGCGACTCTGTTTGTCCTTTTTATGCGCACAACTAACTTGTATGCTGAAATTGAGGCTAATCTTGCAGGTACATCATCGGAATGAAGGAAGGTGACATACGGGGCTACGTGAAGAAGGCTGAGGAGACGGCCGCCTCGCTGGGATTCAGAGTGCGTTTGACATTCCTACTGATAATTCTTCAGTACGCCTACCGCTAACGGCGAAATATCTCCCATTTAGGTGGAAACACCCGTCAATCCGATGCGGGATCATCACTTGTGCTTTATACGAGATAATGGAAAGAAATGTGCATAAAAGTGCAGTTTTTACAGAATCTGGTTAGGAGTTTTTAAGTTGGAACTAAAGTGCACCTGCATTTGGGATTTTGTATTTAAAAGTGAAACATTCTATTCTGTAAAATTTGTTTTTACTAGCGCTATTGTAAGAAAAGTCAATTGCGCAGTTGCATTTCCTTTAGAGCAGCAAACACACATTGTTGTGTCCCCGTAAGCTTTGGAGGTGCTCTCGTTGGATGAGTTGGATGTTCGCGCTACTACAACTTAGTGCAGATGGTTTTCGGGATGTGAAGTGGACTGTACAACATTTACACAACTCGTAGCGAGAAGAAGTCACGTCTTTGCACTGTGGGAGAACTGTCAAAGTAACACAACTTTACCGCCACATTCACGTGAGCCTAATACGAAGGCGAGCAGTGCAAAACTTAAGATATTTGCAGTCGTTTGGCTAGATTATGCTGCAATATCGAAAACGAATGGTTAGAGTTAAAAGTCTAAAAGCAACTTAAATCCATACAGAGTAATGAGTCGCACCTGCTTCCCGCTTTGCAACAGGCAATGTTTCTCCAATAAGTGGTACAATCCTGAGAATAAACCAAACCACGCACTTCTACGCAGAAAATTGTTGCAACACAATTCGAAAGGTGTTGTATTTTCACATATAAACAGATAGGAATTTTCGGTAAGAGCGCAATACACCCATCAAAACACCTATTTACTCCGGTGCTAATTTGTTAGACTTATAGATATAAGTATTTTATTTCTTCGGATAACTAAAACTACGTCGATAGTTCGTCCTTTCCTTAAGGTCGGCTTAGAATATGCACTAAAGAAGCCTTTCAAATAGCTCTTTTTATCGTGTTGCTTCTTCTGGGCTTTAAAATGCAGAATCACGGGATCAGGTAGCAAGGGTTATTCGTTGAATGCAGACGTATTAAGTAAAACTCGTAAAACTAGAATTGTTTATGCGTACTTTAAAACCATTACACCGGCCTAAAAAATATTTTAACTAATTGACTAATTGTTTTCAATAGGCCAGTCCAAATTCAAAATTAGCTGCAGCACTTTGTGTTTACACTAGACGAAAGCAATTAAGGTTTAAATGGTTCAAAGAAGATACTTTTGCTAGGATCGAACCGAAAGGTTAAATGGAAATTATTATGGCATTAGAATTTTATAAGATCTTTATCGGGGAATAAAAATTTACATCTCCTCAAGTAACATTTTCCCTAAAGGACCTTCACCTTCTTCTCTGGCGCTGAAGGTCGGAGGTCGCTGTCAAATCACCAAGTTGGGCAACCTCGGTATGACTCCAAATTCAATTTCGTTGTAACTATTATTACAAAGGGGTCTAACAACTTCAAACAACGTAACATTAAGTATAGCATGTCTTGATTTATTTGCTGACTAATTCAATGACATAATGAACGAGTGGCTGTCATGCAATGCAAAATGGCTTCTCTGGTGCATCATTCGCTCCATATGTGCTGTAGTCACAATCACTTTTATGACATTTTATCTCACTAAATGTCAAGCGCTCACCGGTCGCACAACTCAAAGGACGCTGCTGCCTCTTCGTGAAAGCACAGGATCTCATGTCGCTACAATTCGTACCTGGCAACAGATTTTCAATTGGAGATAGAAAGACGTGCGTAGCCTCTCCTTTGCAGCCCCATTTGTTATTTTAAAGGTGTGTTTCAATCGGAAGCAGAATTGCTGGCTTATTACCAGTAGAAGGCTTTCAAGGCTTTCAATCGACGCGTAGTTGGCTCCACTCACCCTAACTGCCGGCAATAATGAACCTGCGCTCCTGGCTCCAGCACACTGCAGTCACCCATACATGGGCTGCGATAAAGTACCGCTACCTAAACCCTAGTTTACATCAAACCAGTACCGGTTAAGCAAGCCCTAGAAACAGCCTAGTATCTGCCAAAAAATTTGATGGTAAAATTAAGTGTCAAATGTTCCCTCATGTCATGTCAGGAAGTAATGCGACAACATCTGTTGTAGATATTCGATGGAATTACCGATTGAATGCGCACTCCTAGATTCGCAATTTAAATCAATTGCTTCGACAATGATTGAGTGTAAAACGTGAAAAAAAGATTTATTTAAACCCAAAGATTATTTAATCACCTTTTTTTTGATGCCTCCCATTTACTTTCCGATGCGTTTACTTGCAATATTCATGGACGTAAATAGTACAATTTGTAACATTTTCTGGCATTTGTGACTAATCAATGGAATAAAACTGCACTACAGATAAGGTGTTGCATTCTCATTACTGCACAAATTCTAACTCAGGAGAATAGACCAAAGCAAATTATGTGAAAAGGATTTAACACAAAATATGCACACGAGTGGGTGTACCTCAAGAATATGCACCAGATGATCTAATTAACCAAACACAATAAGACGTATTTGAATAGACCTCATTTCAACCCCCTACGACTCATCAGAAGGTTCTTTCATACTCTTGCCTATTTGTAAAGTCAAAAACTAGACTGCTTTTGATTCGCTTAAACAATAAATTAATCGAAGCTGTAATTTCATTTTTGCTTTAACACGTATAGTAAATTTGTTTTTTGACATTTTTGTATTACTGCTTAATGTATTGTTAGAAAGTGCAGCAGTACGTCTTCATTTACGGGAATAGTTGGAATTTATTAACAAGACGAATTAATGAAGCCTGAAATTATCCGTAGAGAAAGGATAAAAACATAAAAATTTAGCCGAAAAAGACAGTCGAAATGTACTTTAACAACCTTAGTAGTGTTGTATCCAGTCACGGCGCCTCGATTGTTTTCGATGGTCCTCCAAGGACTCATCCTTATGTCCATGCTTCACCTTGCGAGTGCTTCGTACATAATCCATGTCTCCATACCACTGCTGCTTCTTCAGGCTTTTACTAAACTCCTTTATGCCCTTAAAAACATTTTTTCGCAATTCTTCCAACTCCGGAGGTGGTGGTTTCTGCTGCGGCTGTTGCTGTTGTTGTTGCTGCTGCTGTTGCTGCTGTTCCTGTAGAGGTTGAAATTGACCCTGTCCTTGTTGCGGTGGTGGCATTGGTTGATACCTTTGTTGCATCCGTGATGGTTGTTGATATGGTCCGGAGTCATAAGCATCACCCCATGCTTGTTGACAGCCTTGACAACCTGCATTGCCATAATTCATGGGAGTGAAAAGGGATTTGCTGCGTTTTGACCCTCTACTGCTTCGTCGTGAATTCCTGCCAGTTCTTTGAGATCGTGGACGACCTGGTCGAACGTAGTCATAGCAGCTGTCATCACTGTCGCTGTCGCTGCTGTAGTCATTCCGTCGTCCATAGCAATGTCGACAATCCTGATGTCGAGGGCATTGTTGTCTATGTTGACACACTTGTCGGCATTCCCGACCCCCACTATATCGCATCGAAGTCCGTCGGCACGTATCGCAATGGCCATGGCCATAATTATGATACTGATTGTGGCTGTACCCTCGGCTCATGCCATCATGGTGTTCATGTTGATGTTGTGGATGGCCGTGTTGGCAGCCTGATTGGCTACGATGGTTGCCGTAATGTGCTTTTTGAATGTGTTGGCCTCGATGTCGACTGCAGATGTGCTGCGCCATTCTAAGACTCCCAAAAGTAGTGAAATTGTGCTTATATTGTGTGCTGCTAAATGCCAATATTAATTAGGGCGGTTGAACCTATCATGGCTCCCTTTAATTCACTTACCCTCTGTTCGCTCGCTTGCTCGCTAGCTCCTCTTTATGTGTGTGCAGCCGCATTTGCGAAGCATTAAAGCAAATTTTGTCAAATCACATTTTACTGCGAGATTGCTGAATTCTCTTTTCGTTTTTTTGAGTAAAGAAGAGGATTGGGTTGGTTAAAGACGTCGGATGGGTGCTGGGAAAAAAAAACGTGGTGGTTTTCTTTTTCCGAGAGATTGTGGTGCAGAAGAAACTGTGGGAAAAATAGAATAAAATGTGAAGTATTTTCAAAGCAATCTTTTTATTGGTAAAAATCACTGTGTTAGTCGGGAAAAAGCCCATCACGATTAATTTAATTTGGCATCGTAAATATTGCGAGCGTCGCTTCCCCCCTCCCCCCTTGTGAAGTGACCCCATTAATGATGGAGGAATGCTGGTTCCATGTTTCCTGCCTCCTGATTGGTTGGTTACAGTAGGGCTTCATTGGATTCATTTCAACAGCCATGTATTGTTGGTATTAAAATGACTAGAATTACAGGTTCGAAAACATACTGTAAGACTACTCTGATCTATGGAATGAAGGAGCTTTGTTTACCTGGTTGGATTTGTAAGTTGTTGACATGAGGAGTCCAATAGGAACTGGTGGCACATTGACTTCAAAATGAGCTCTGAATTTGGAGCGAACATTGATGTGGCATATTTGGTGGGTAGTTGGCAGACCGCGTTTATGAGTTCTAGCCAACCTTAAGGTGAATGGTCTGCAGATTTCGTGAAAAAGGATACTTCAATTTTTACTTAACCTCTTACAAGTAGGACAGCCTTTCTTCAATACTTTGACATCAACCGCAGGAATCTCGATCACATACCAGCGAGTGGCTCTTCGAAATGGTCGGATGCGACAACTGTGATTTTCAGTTACCTTGGCTATTTATTCCTGCTCTCCATCGACGTATGCTTGACTGTTCTGTGGAGGACTGCTAACCACCAGTAGAGATGTTTGAGAGATGCACGTTATATTTGACCAACAAGGCTATGGATTTTGGACCAGGAAATGATTCTGAAGATTGTTTATCGACAACCACACTGAAGTGTTAAGCATGCTTTGGCGCCTACGCTGGCAATTGTTGGTCAAAACACGGTAGATGGAGCGCTGATAAACTTTTACGCTTTTGACACCTGGAGAAAGCATTAAAATTAGTTCGGATCTGAGACAAGCTAAAGAAGTAGAAGTAGTCCGTCCTGTTACTCTATTGGTCGATACACCGCCAACCACTTTTCCAACACCGCCTTTGCATCCAGTCCGTCAGGGCGAGTGCTTAAGGAGGTGAAGGCCTTAACGCTCATGGCCACTGACCGAGAGCTTGATCACACAACTAGTTCGGCATACCCATATTTGTCCACTGGAAGCAAAAACAATTTCTATTCTCTCTTTTTGACGGTCGGTCACGGCCTAATCAGTGCATTTTGACCTCCCTGTGACCCCGATCAGTGTTAACAGTCCTGCAGCATCCGGGCGTAGGTAGTGAGTTTTTCCCTTTCTAATGTAAGCAGCGTTAAAAATGGTTCAGAGAAATCTAGAGCTGAAAGATGACAATAAGAAACGGTAAAAGGGACCCAATTAACAACCTCACACCCACTGTCAATGATCTGAAAGTGTAGGAGAGTCTCTCAGACGCCTTTCACGTGATGCTAATTAATTAAAGTGAAAGCTGAAGACTCACTAGACAGGTAACAATCGCCAAAGCGCCATTTTTCATCAAACCAAATGCCGCGGTGGTTTAAGCCCAAGGGGAAGAGGAGGGAGGAGAAAAAGAAGGACTCTGCACCGGAGTCGAATCCCGCCTCCAACAGCATGAGGACATTGGAAATGCGTCCAGAGGATTATGAGGTCAAGCCAACTCCCTTTCGTTCTACTTAGGGGAATATATACGAATTTGCTCATTTCTTAGTAAATTTTTTGCCCCATTTATCTCTGATTTGTCCCAATTAATTACGATTGTAAAGTGGGTAATGACAAGGTTTTTTAACATTAAAGGAAAGGGGTACAACGGGGAAATTACTACCTCAGGCACACTTGACCTATTGTTTAGACTCTGACCTCAACCGGTCAAATCAAACACTGCTCTTAGCAGGTCGTGGTGTCCCTTCGTCCGCCTTGCAATCATCAAAAACACCAAGTCTAGGCGCACCTGTCTTGCCTAGCCTCCTGGAAGTGCGTCAACTTCACCAGTGATCAATTTACTCGCCTTTGCCTTCACATCGTGGGGTAAAAAACGCGCTAATTAGATATGTGCTTTCAAAGGTCTCTTGTTTCTTCTTAAGAGGCCGGAATTAGTGCTCTCATCTTTCCAATGACTTGACAATGGTGAATTGACAATGCTATTATGATTACTTGTCATTGGCATGCGGTGTGCTCTCGACTCTACAAAAGTTAGTGGTGAAGATCAAATTGTAGAGTAATTAAATGAAATAAGTATCGTAGCTTGATTGTCCTTGAAGAGCTTCATAAAGTGGCGCCGATCTCGAGTACTGACTGATGTCGTAGATGGAAAGAGAGAGGGAGAGTGAAAGCGCGGGCCTGAAGGACCGGCAATCATCCTCATCAAATTTGGGTGTCATTCTGCATTGTATAGAGGCTTCTGGGTGAATTTTCTCAATAAAACTTTGCATAAGTTGAGCAGTAGATCCAAGCCCAACTTTGACGTCCTTACATTTGGTAGGTCAGACTAATGACGAGAGTTTGTTTATTAAAATACCGAAGGCTTAAAAAAGGTTGATATGCTGGTAAAGATGGAGCCTGACGCAGTAAACTTGCTGGAACGTATAACTTGCTCCTCTTTTAGATCATCCCTAGCTTTCGAATAATTTCTTCGTCTTCCAGTTGACGGTACACTTAATACACCTTTTGGTAGTTCAGTTTAGTTGAGTTCAACACTTCTAGCCGTCGGTTTTCTCAGCGATCTGCTTTCGGGTTTTCAATTCACTGACTGGGATGCAAAAATATGTTTCATACTTAATTTATTTCTTCTCAACAAAACTGCTTCCGGCCGGTACATTAAACTTAGCATCTGAATTAACTACCAGTTAATTTTCCTTCACTGAGCACGAAACAGCTGTTGGACTAAGTTCTAGCTGCATTTAATTCATATTCGCCACATGACCTCTTATTTAGCCCCTACTGGATGACTCAAAGACTTAAAATTTTAGAGATCCTTCCTGTGTCATCCATTTTAGTTATGCGGCTCATAAATAGGGGAGTAGTTAAGGTCAACTTTCGGTAGAAGTTTTGCAAGAGCAAAAAATAACCCCTACTTTTGCTTTTTAGTAGTAAGTTCAAGTTTTTTATTTTTTCGGTCCCCGATTTGACAAATAAAAGTGGTGAGCAAGACAAAATTAGGTAGTTCACTCTAATACTGGAGCTATTTCACAACCAATTTGCACGACTCAAAACACGTGGGGGAACATGTTAAAAAAAACACAATTCAGCAATGTCATGTGACAACGATTTCAAAAAATGGAAAAAATCTGATGACACAGAATTACTTACATAGGAAAGCGGCAGTAACTTTATTTAGCCATTTTCCAGGGTTGAAGCGGATCTTGATAAACTCTGGTTAGCTCTCATTTTATTCCTTGCTGCCAGCAGGGGAAGCCATTTCGCGCCAGTCATCAAAACATGAGTGAATGGAGATTAGCAGTGTGGTAAGGAAGAGAGTAAGCAGTAATTACCGAGCGCAGTAGATAATCTTTCTAGCCCTTAGCTGTTTATTTGAGCTTGAGGGTGCACCGTGCCAAGCATATGCTACTCCTCCAGTCGGTTTTTAATGGGTATTTGTGCATAAAAGTGCTTTTATGTACTTCGTGCTCTAGAAAGTATGTAGACTGGTGACCTCACTACATCTGTAATCGTCAACAAGAGCTCGTGACTAAACTTTCGCTGATCTGCCCATTCGCACCTAGAGGGTTTCTATTTCGATGCTCTGGGCCCTACTGTCAGCTGGGGTCCGCCCTAGCCAACTTTGAAACCACGGAAAGGTATAAGGATGAGATTAATCCGTTAAATTACATGGCAGACCTCCGCAAAGAAATCTAAAAGCTCAAATTGTACTCCGTTTATACCATCCCTCACACTTTTGATGCTTACATTCTCATATTGGGCCTGATCCGCCCTGACCCTCAATATTTGTTTCCGTATCGGTGAAAATTCACCACGCAAGAAGTTGGTTTTGTGAAAAAAGTAAAAAGAAGTGGTTCATTTGGGTGCTAAGGTTGAAGGCATCTTCTTCATGATTGAGTAAACCTGTGTCAATGTTTCACTGCTGCTTTAGTAGCTCAAATATCGCGAATAGGTGTTTTGAGAGCCACATCAAGCACGGATCAGCGTGACGCATCTGCACACACAAACATTGACGATCAACGTGGCGAATGAGTGCTCTGATTGGTCGAGACACAGACACCTTCTAGGGCCTAGTAACTCTAGGTGCATAGGCTCAATGTGAGGTGGTTTTAGTACTCGATAGACACTGAATTGTCGGCTAAAAAAGACTTTGACTTAGGCGCGAATCTCAGAGCATTGCTGAAAAGAACTTGCTGACAAGGCCTCCCAAAACTTAACCAGTCTATGGTAATTGAGACAGTTTTCGGGCCAAGTTTTTGGTGAGAGTCGTCAGCAATCGCTTGGGTTAGTCTTTAGGTTTGCCCTTTTCAAGTGGGTGAAATAATTTAGCTGGTTGGGCAGATACTACTTTTAGCCTATAGGCCATATCTCCAGTGCCCTATCTTCTCTTGAATTAATTTCTTCTTGAGTCCTCTTTTTCTCCCTATTAAATCACGATATGTATACAAGTGAAGAGCAACATGTCTGTGACTTCAAATTAGCTGGAACTGGGGATGACATGAGCTCCTTAGCTCCTAACTAAATAGACTGTTCTGTGTACACTCACCTTTCCTTCGTCTGTAAAACGATTTTCTACAAAAAACTTGATGGATTTGACATTTAGGTCCCCACAAAATGAGGGCGAATCTGTTTGACACATCAGACTTTTATTGAGGCGCACCTGTGAGAGAGTGAGTCTGTACCACGAAGTTAAAAGGAGGAAAGCAAATGGAGGCGAAAAGTGGCTGTAGGGTGGCGGATTTCAAGGCGAGAAGAAAGGGGACTGAGAAAGCGGGGTTGATTAGGTGCACTACATCAGACTGGCCAATTCCTGCAGACCTTCACGGTAGCGTGCATCATTGGCGCGCTCCTTGTTGCGCAGTTTGACGGTGATCGGCTCAATTGGCTTCTTGGAGGAACCCTTAACATGTCCCCGCCTTCTGCTGTCTCTGTAGCCAGGATAACTGGCCGCGCCTGACCATAGCACAGATTTCCTGGATACACTTTTGAATTCGACTGGAATTTTGGCCCTTTTTTCAACTGCTGATACGTCATGATAGGGTCTTCTGCTCACGTGGTGAGGACCTAAAAGGAGCCATTTTAAAGCGAGTGGGGTGACTTTACTGGTAATAGTGGAGACAGCGGAGTTATGAAGGCGATCCAAGACACTGTTTTGCTTAATTCAATTAAAGAAACTGGTTGAATTATATATAAAAATTGACAAACCACAAAGTTTGGGACAAAATTTGCGTCTTATTCACTTCGCAGATAAAAATTAACCCATTGTAGGGGATTTCGTTGGCCAGGCCTTTGTTCAAATGAACGCCCGGCCATGCGACACCTCAATCGCTACGATTTATCCTTCTGCCCTGGCAGCACTGCCAAGAGAACAGACCTTCTACATCCCGACGCTAGGCCGCCTTTCATGGTGAAGTAACCTGCTTCTATGAGTCACCTATAAGGTCAAGCATTACCTCCCACACTCTCGCCTGACACCTCCATTTCTTAAAATTGGCAGGTACTATGGACAAAAAGTGGTCTGGGAAGTCAAAAGCCAAAATAATTCTAACCAGGCACCTTTTTTTTAGTTAAGTGCATCCTAAAGACTTTTACCGTCAGAAAACTGGTCTATCCATCTTCTAGCAGCCGAGAAATTATTAAAATAACCTTTTTTGCCATTAAAATGTAAAATTTGCCAGCTATTAGAAAATATTTTTTGAGACTTTCTTCTTTTTTGATTGAATGAATAAAAGAGGTGATGAGTGAGTCCTCCTCGAGCGCCGTCCCATGGCATCCGGTGAGCTGAAGTGCCTACTTGAGCTCTCAAGGACGCTCGAAGGGAAGCAAAATGAATCAAACCCTCGTCCTTAAAACAAATAAATGATTTTGCTGTTCGATGTTTGCAAATTTTGTAAAAATACAGCACCCAACAGCACGCAAGTCATTTAAAGCCCCCGTTTGTCGGAAGTGCTCCTGGAAAAGGAACGGAAGGGACTTAGAAGTGGAGTGAAAGCCAAAAGTCCTTGAGGATCCAAACTCTTTCACCATAATTTTATGCAAAACTAGGAAAGAAGTTTATGTCATCTGAGTAACAACCTTAAGGATTAAAGCGGCAGAGATGGAGGTAGCAAACTTGGCTTTAAAGGTTTTTTCCGAGGAAAAGACAACCTTTTGTTAGTGCATACTACTTACGCGCTTGAACAGTCAAGACGAAAAAAGTGAGAGCGAATAGAAGGATGAGGTTGTGGATCTGCCAGGTGGAAAAAAGTGGCAATAAATGGACAGTTTAGTCGTCGCCCTGCATACCTTCCTTGTTGATGAACTTACCAACATCTCTAATGGGTGGAATGAGAACTGCTTAGGTTTTGCGTTCTTTTATGCTTCGCACTGAATTTTAATTGCATCAGGAAGCGCAGCACCTCATTGGTAGCGAAAATGCACACCAGAGAGCTCGCGACGTCACCAGAACTCGCACGCGTTGACGCTTGCTTCAAGCCCACTTTCGTTGCATTGAATGCGATGGTGCAAGGCATGTTGCAGCGAGAAGGCAACAATTGACTCTCAGCACTGTGGATTTGCGTATTCCATTGAAATGACGTCCACTCTCCAGTGGTATACCGTTTTTAGCTGGAGCGAGGGCAGGATTAGGTCGATCACTGAGCCATGAGCGGTGACGGGGATGCGTTTACGGTAAAACATGACTTCTCTCCGTTCGCTGTAGAGGTAGCCCATTAGACCGGCATCCAAACCAGGAAGCGGTTTATGAATTCATCCAAGCTCCTCTAAGCTCACCTCGCTACTCACTACGAGCAATTAAAAGACTCGTTTGGTCAGAGGCAGGGGATCGCAGCAAATGACTGTGCCGTTCCCGGTGTGCCCTCCACTGTCGTCAACAACTAGATCCTTAAGCTCTACTGTACGTTACTGCTTTAGGGAGGGCTGGAGGTGCTATATTGTGTTTATTTAAATAAAACGGGAGAAATCCTAATCAATCCTAAGATTTGTGCTCTATTTAAATATGGTCATCGTGTCCTCTTTTTAGTAATACGCCCGAGAACCTAAGCTAGCAGTGAGATTACGTGGCAAATCGAAAGGAATTTGGTCAAATATTATGGAAACATCTGCCTTAAAACCTTTTTTATGCTCCCCCAGTTTGCAAAATTACTTATAATTTTATCAGCAACCCACCACTCATTCGAAAAAAAGAAAATGGGTTTTTGGAGGCAGTTGGCAATTGAAAAGGTGACTGATCAAAGCACAAAAACAACACAAAAGTAATTTAACATGATTTACTGGGGCACTACATGAGATCGCGCAATTCTTGGAGGCCCTGACGGTAGCGCGGATCGTGAGCCCGTTCTTTGTTGTGCAGTTGAACAGTTCTGACCGGAGGCGAGGGTGTTATGAGGCCTCGTCTAGACATGTAGCTTCGAGGAGGGACAGGCGGTTTATATGATGACCTTCTGCTATAATGTCTGTAGCCAGGATAGCTGGCGCTACCATGCCACATCACCCTCCTACTATGACCTCCGCCAGAGGCTCCAATCAGTACTGTTCTATTTCTGTCCCTGTCATCCCTGTCATCATCATCATCGTGGTCATCATCGTGGTCATCATCGTGATCATCGTGATCATCATGATCATGATCGTCGTCGTCTCTGTGATGATAGTAGTCGCGGTGCCTACCAAAATAATCAGTATCGCCGTAGTCGCCGTGACGCCAGTGGTACCCTGAAAGGAGTCATTCAAAAGGAGCAGATTAATTTTCATGGCAGCTTCAATAAAACCGACTCGGTTGATTGAAGTAACAGAGAGAAACCAAGAATCTAGTTCCTATTTGTTTTAATTGACACCTCAAATTGACAAGCTGAATTATTGTGTGGTATCCGCCAAAAATGGCATTCAAAAGTGCATGGAAACGACAGAGAACCCATCAATGCATTTTGCTCTGTCAAGATGGGTCACTTTCCACCGTATGGCTCAAAAAAAATCTAAAAATTTGCCCCCTAATTTTCTCTAGATACCTCGGGAGCGTAAACAAGCAATTTTGGGCATGCTCTCCAAGGTTTAAATAGGCCGATTAAGTTGGTCCAGTGCTTTAAACTTTTTCTCCAAGACGCAGTTATGACTTTCCAAACTACTTTCTTTGAGAGTTTATTGAGCCTAACCTTGCGGGGCACCAACCATTGATGCCTCCAGATCAATTTACCTTAAAACTGAGGATGGGGAGTGCAAAAATTCGGGTGAAATAGGGAAAGCTGTCTTACTGCTGCGGTGAGCGAGGGCCGTAGACACAAAGGCGACGAGGAGGAGGAGTTTATAGACCTAACAAGGGAAAAGCAGTGCAACTTTACTATCCCGCAGTGGGGAATATGAAGAAGGAAGCTCCTCCCCCCCTCCTTTCCCCAAACCTAGTAGCGTCAACCCTCCAGAACTTACCGCCATCCCTAATAGGTAACATGTCGGACGATGAAATCGCGGGGCCTTTTATACTTGGCGCCGAGTTTCAGATACCTCATTGGCTGTGGTAACTAAACAACCGGGCGCTCACACTGGCATCGGATCTCGCGCGCGTGCACGCGTTTATAGAGCGCTGGGTCCGACTCGTCTAATCAAAAGATCTTCCACTTTTTTCTAGCAAAAAGACTTGGACTTTTGGTCCAATACCAGCATGAGGACTTTGTCTTCCTTTTTTCACTCCACGGAAACTTAACACTCATGATGTTATTTATAGAAAGATAAAAGTGGGAAAATGTTAAGTTAGATTTAGCATACCTGCATGGTGGATAAGATGTTGCCGAGTGGCACATTTAGTCACGCCTTTTATACTGTTAAGCGAACAATTTAGATCTAACCTTATCATTAAAAGGCTCAGTCGTTGATGTAATTACTTCCGGTGGCGAGGTGGCGAGGTGGCGACATGAGAAGTAATTGCAGCTTTGAGACCCTCCTAGCCCTTGAAATTCTCCCCTCGTCCCATCCAATCAACGATGAAATATATCTATTCCGACTGTCAACGCAGGATCTAGGGCGCAAATAGTATGGGAAATCTCTAGCGTGTTATGATCTTGAAGTCTTGGAATTACATTTGGTGAAGAAGTATAGAGAATACTGGCTTGGATTTGACTTGTTAACCGAAACGTGACCTTGAGTTGCATACACACTCTTATCAATGATTTATATTCCACTTTCGTCCCTCCACGAGGAAGAAATGGTGTAAATAAACAACCATAATTCGTGTTATGTCTGGAGAAAGATGCAAGCCAACTTTTAATGCAATGTGACGACTTCAGCGGGTGAATGGGTGGAACTTCTAGGTTAAGAAATTGTTTGAGCTCTGTTACTCGACCACGTCCGACATCTCCGAACCAATGGTTTAAAGAAATTGTAAGTGTGCATTGTCGCTGAATCAGTTCGTGTGAAACTCAAAATAAGAGGTGATGTCACTTCACCTTGGCCTAAAAAACGTAACACCTTTTATGGAAATAGGTTAACATTTGTAGGTTTTAGCTCAAAAGAATTTTGTTGAGACATACCCGCATCTGGAAGGAGTGTGAGTGAAAAAGAAGTGGTTGGGAGCAGAACCAGTGAGTTCTAGCCTTTATAATTCATGCAAATAACAATGACTGGATTCTTAATTAGCATTTCATTAGCTGCCTGGCCCTAACAACTTGTTAATCCCTTCTAGCAATTAATCAGTCCACTAAATCCCTCAGGCTAGGGGGTTCATAATCCGCCACAGAGAATTAGTAGCTGACCTAACAGACCTCCATACGGAAAAACTGCAATCTCCCTTCCTTATTTATTTTACATTTTGTTTCACATTCAAGCCCTATCCAAAATCATTTGTTTTAATTTGCAGTAAGGTCAATTGAATTGATTGTTCGGGTTTCAACTAAGCGTAGGATTTGCTTTCAGTTGGTTAGTTGGTAGCTTCCAACCAAAGGTTCAACGTTTCTTTACGTCCCAATGCCGTGGCTTTCCAAAATTTGATTTCGAATTTTTCTTCTCAAAAATTCCCGAATTTTTGAACTGTCAACTTTTGTTTACTCCTCAAATCCTACTTTCGCTTCATTAGCTCTGTTTTTACCAAATTACTAAAAAATAATCGTAAAACTACATTTAACTGGTTTACCTTTGAATTAGTAATCTTATTAGAAGGGAAATACAGGCAACTAAGTGACAGTGTAGAATTAGCTTCTCTCTTACCTTTCCTTCTTGTCTTGGGTATTCCGGTTAGCTCGGTAACTGTTAGCTGACTTATAGGGCTGCTAAGTGGTGACCAAACTGCTAAAGTACAAGGTGAGATTTTGTTTGTAGAGAGGGTGTACAAAGTGTCAATTAGGTTTTATGCTGATGCGTGTGACAGCTGCACCACCGGTTGGGTCGAGATCCACGCATCATGTGACGTAGTGACCGCGAATTTGTGTAAACGAACGACAAGACGGCTAAACAATCAGATGCAACCTCTGTACTCCTTGACTTTATACTTTTTTCCTCAGACAGTCTGTTTAATTTTATCAATTTTTGCGAACTCACAGCTACTTCAGGCTGATGATTGTAAAATTCGTCCACTGAAGGCTGATCTTCCTTTGCTTTTGTATTTAATAGCACATACACGTGATTTTCTTTGTTATTAGGTGAGCCTTTACGTCGCATTCTTATGGTATGAGCTCGATGTGGGTTTGTTAAAACCGATTGCATCAGAATGTGTCGTAAACATATTGGTTGTTGTAAACAGTGAAATATATGTGTCAGCTTAAAATGTGGCCCATTTTGAAACACCTCTTAGCTATAAAATGACGATGACGTTGTTGGAGTCACGCATTTCACCATCCTTCCAATGTTAGTGGTAAATTAACCTCTGTATCGTTTTGGATGTGATCCAGGTATCACATGGTTAGAATAGGTAACGAAATAGCTTCATCCTGCATGTTGTCGAGTTGTTAATGGAGTAAAAAGTAACTTGCGGGCCTAAATTTCCTCAGGTACTACATAGCGACTTGGTTAAGTACGTCATACGGACTTAAACAACAAAAAAATGTGAAGGTTTGTTAATCGGCTTTTATGATCTTTGTGTGTGGAGGATGAAGCCCAAAAAGAGAGGTGGGTTGTATGATTGCCTTTTTAACTACGAGGAGTTTTAAAGCCTTCAAACCGACTTGAAGTAAGGTGGTGTGCACTTTGCTTTTGGGCTATTTATCCCGTAAAACTACTTCTGGATGCGATTATCCTCCAAGTTTTAAAAGGTTAAAGTTGGCTTCCTAAAATTACCCTAAATGATCAGGTAATTAGAACCTTGAGTGCACAAAGTCCTCAGCTGCCTGTGTTGCAGACAGAAAACATCACCCACAATGTTAAAGAGAAGTTGGAATTATGCAGCCGAGAAAGGTTTTTCCGCCTTTGATGCTGTGACTTGTTGACCCTGGAAGGGGTCGCAACAAGTTGGCCTGCTGGAACCGATGCTGCCTCTTTGTGTGGACCCCTCGGTCAAAAAGAGCCACCTGGTCTTGATTAATGCAATTTGGCCACGCACGTTTCAAGAATCGAGATCGACTCGAATACTAAAACTTCATAAACTGTCTACCAACTTGGGAGGGTATAACCCAAAATCAGGCGAGAAAAATAACGCTAGAAATGAAGAATCAGCCACATTTAAAGTTCACTTCTAATCCACTCGTGACAAAGCAGCGCATCGTACAAATTTTTGCCCCAAAGATTGCGCTTGGAAAGGCCTCCTATTGTACTTTGCGGTGACACACTGACACATGATTCAACGCCTGACAAAGTAGAAATTTCATACCTTTTGAGGGAAAGGATAGGAAGGATTCATTGCGTAAAAAACTAAAGCTAGAACCGAATTTCACCTACCGACCAGGCAGACCATCTGATTTGTGGACAGTGGTCCAAACTAATCATAAAAAGTAGTAAAGAATGATTACGCTTGTTATGAATTTCCTTCTTTTAATGTGCAGTTCGATAAATCGTTTAAGATGTGGGATTCAAATGCTTAATTTCCTCCTATAGAGAGGTAAATCCCATTTTATATTAAAAACCATGTTTGCAAAAGAAAATGCTGTGAGCTATTTTCATCATTAAAGTGGAAGTTGATGGCATGATGACTGTAAGTATGACTGGTGAAACTGGCATCGACCTTGGGTTCTGTAGTGCGGATTTGTGTCTTTTAAAGGGGAAATTTCTCGTATGTTATAAGTGTCATAAACCTATGACATCTCAGTGGAATTTATGAAATGTTCACCTTAATATATTGTAGCAAATGCGTCAATATCTTTAATCAGACAAATAAGAAAAAAGTTAAATTTTTTTGTCTTGATTTTTAAGATAGTCAACAAATATCTGATTCCGATTAATGCTGATAATACTGAGAAGAAAGCTCAGGTTGAATGTGTGCCAGCACCAGGTGGCTCGGGTCAAATTAGTGTTGAAATCCTTATATCACTAGCTGAGGCCAATTGAGGCAAACATAAGAACAAGCACCAGTACAATTACATCGCTCAATAAAAAGTGGTCAATTATGTTTAGACTTATTCAATGTGAATTATTTATGTAACCTGAAAATATAGGGCTGTAAAAATTCCCAAATTGCCTTAATAAAAGCCACTGACCATTCTTGAAACATTTAAATCCAAAATATGCAGAAAAATTCAAGTGCTATAGGTGACGATTTTGCAATAGACACCACATTAAGGGAATTTTTCATATTACCTGAATTTGTTCTGTAATAAACACAGACAATATACTATCCTCCCAAAAATTGAAACATACAAAACTAAGCTAAAATACATTATTTAGAACGGTTCTTTTGCACATTAATTTCCTGGCAGATATAACTTGTATTTGTTCATAAGCGTCTTAATTGTTGCGGGTTTTGTGAAATCACTGCCGACATTGCGGGATGCATTTAACAGGATGGCCTCGTGGAACAACCGAAAAGTTTTTGCATCCTGCACCTGCTTCTAAGACGATACCTTTGTACGTCATTAAACGATTTCCTCCTGTTCTTGTACTCATTTGTAAAACAAGTATCTTGGGCGGTCTTTCTGTATTCTGCCTGTATTCCGAAAACATATTGTACAACTATAAAAATAGATTTCACTTCAATCATTGGTATGCCAATGGTTTTCGATTGTCTTTAGTTCCCCGGATGTACACCCCTACCCCTTTATTTGTCTATGTTAGCCGCCCTGTTGATAATCTACTGACCTGACCTTGAACGTCTAGATATCCTCTGAAAAGTTACAGTTTTGGAAAAAAGGAGCCAAATTATGAACGTGATCGTAGCGTGCCGGCACGATTTCAACGCCTACAAGAGGATTTCGAGAAGTACGGGATGAGGCATTCCGTAGAGGGTGTTCTTCTGGTCCATGAACACAATCTCCCTCACGTGCTTCTCCTTCAATTGGGAACATTTTTCAAACTTCCCGGTGGTGAATTGCATCCTGGAGAGGAGGAAATGGAGGGTTTGAAGAGATTACTCTCGGATGTGCGTGGCGAGTTTCGTTTGGAAAGAGGTTTATCTATCGTATGCACCTCTAGATGTGTCTTCTAAATTTTTTGCAGATGTTGGGGAGGACAGATGGAGTGCCAGTGGAATGGACTCCAGAGGAGTGCATTGGTAACTGGTGGCGGCCGAATTTCGAGCCTCCGCGATATCCCTACATCCCTGCTCACGTGACGAAGCCCAAGGAGCACACTCGTCTCTATCTGATCCAGCTACCCGAAAAGACACTTTTTGCTGTGCCATCAAACTATCAATTAGTGGCAGCGCCTCTGTTTGAACTCTTCGATAACTCCCGCGCCTACGGGCCCATTATCTCGTCTCTTCCGCAGGTTCTCAGTCGGTAATGTCATAACGGCTATTAATTTTGGGGTTGAGTTTCTCTGTTTGTCGTTTTTTTCTCACGAAAGTTCTAAATATCTTGACTGTTTCACTTGCTACCGAACTTGTTTGCTTTCTCCTCAAATTTGTGTCGTCAGCCGGGTCAAGTGCACGATGCTTGCAAGCGTCACCACTCTGTGACGCGTCGGCTTTCATTTTATAATTGATTGCATAAAATCGTCTTGCAGAATTCTTGAGTTTGAGGCTGTGAAGTTTGCGTGCAGAATGCTCTTGGTGTGGAGATAATCGTCTTTTATTTTTTCGGGCAGTAGTAGTTGGGTGATCAGCTTAGTTGTTTCACATCAAGTTAATAAAGCATCTCAGCTGTTGTGTTCTATTGTTATTTGGATTCCTGGTGACGAAATCAGCACCGTTCTCCCATCTCCTGTCATGTTTTACCTCCAATGTGGGATCTATGACATTTATTATTTGGAAAGGGACGACACGTTTCTGCGGAGTCTTTTTAGGGTTGACTGGGTTGCTAGGTTCCCTCATAGTCGAAGCCTCGACAAAACTGACTTTGTTCTCAAGTAAACAGATTTCGGTGGGTTGAATTTTCAACTCTTCTTTGTTATTTTAGTGTGGCAATTCTTAATGTTAGGCTTGATTGGCAACTCTGCTAATGCACCTTTTCCCTAGCTAGGGGAACTCAAGGAATTATGTTTGGCGTTTGAGATGTTGAAACTGCATCGTGTTTACTTGAGTCACGTCGTCTCATCTGTGTGATTTTGCTGGTGTTCTTTACAGCTCCTCTTTTTCCAAGCTTTCATCTGTGTGTTTAGAATGGGCTCAAGAACTTCCTGAGTCTCTTTAAAAATCCCCTTTTGCTTTGACTTTCAGGTTCAACTTTGTTTACAACGATTAATAACACCCTCAGTCCTGGCTGAGCGCATTTGGGATGCCATATTTTATTGATGGTCTTTGACAATTAGGACCACTTTTATACAAGGAAAATGAAATAAATAAAGTGCCCACTGGTCTTACTTACTTCGTTTTTCCACCCTAGTGGTCTTGAAGGGCGAAGTCACTCAAAGGCAATTAAAGGCTTCAACGTCTGAAAGGGGTTAGTGGATGTCGTTACGACGGTGAGTGGTGGGGAGTTCATGCGCACGCGCGGTGACAAGCTCCTGTAGGTTCCTACACAAGCTGCCTTATCTCTTTGTTTGATTGGTCGGTTGTGGCGGAGGAGACCGTTCTGGTGCAGTGCTTTGGAAGAACTAACATCGAAGAATTAGTTTCGTTCAATGTATTTTAGCCGTCTAACCACATCTCCCAATCCCCGGGGCTTACTACTGAATTCCAGGGAGTAATATGTTTATTCTCGTAAAACTACAGTTGATCGCTCCGTTTAAATAGGTTTTGGTTGGATCGAGGTCCGTAAAATCTTATTTAAAAGGGACTACCTAAAAATGGGAGATGGTGGGGAAATGAGGGCACCACTAAATAGTCATCGTGGGGCGGTGGTAACTCAAAATCTCACCGGGATGGCGCAGCACAAAATGGTTGGAGAGGTCAAGGTAACAAGCGAACCTCATGCCACAAATTGTGCACCTGAAGGAGTGATGTGGAACTGATGAAGAGGGGCGGTCACCCTCAACCTCGGGGTCTATCCTGCCCAATTGACTGCACGATGTTTCACTATATGCTGCAGCAAAAAAAAATGAAGAATTGTTTTCGGTTAATGCGGTGAGTGACCTACGCTTGCTGAATGGTATAGGTGACAATCTTAGGTTCCTAAAATACTCATCCAGATATCCCTCAGCTTCAGGCGAATCTATAATTCAAATTTGTGGGGGTGGGAAGTCCTACCGTCGGATTCAAAGTTGTATGAATCAAGCGAAGGGTATATTTCATCCTCCCAGCATCCGTGTTCATTACTGGTGGCTTCATTCTTGTTGTCAGGACCCCCACTTCCTGATTGACGAGCGTGGGGATTGGTAAATGATTCCTTCCCTTGTTTCCATTCTTCCAGGTCATCTTCAGTATCGCTCAAATGAGAGCCAATAGTCATGCCCAATTCACTCCACACAGAACTGTCCGTTTCGCAGTCAGTCGGCCCTTCTGTAGAAGCGCTGAGCGTTATAATGCTTTCGTTATCACTGTCGCTGGGAGTTCGATAGTTGCTGCAATCATCAGACATGATTTTTTTTCGAATGCAGCGATGAGAAACTGGATGGAATCAAATCAATTCTGCGGATTGCACCTCTAGGTGAACATTCATAGAGCCAGACGAATGAGGGGCGACCGCCACTCATCGGATTGCGCGACACAGACTGGCTGCAAATGAATGCTGCTCGTCAATTGATAGTCCGTTGGCGTCTGAAAACTTTTTAAAATTCCAGATTTTTTATATTAGGTGTGAAAGGAAAGATATGCTTGATGTCATACCAATTGGTTAGTAATTTGATCACATATGTTTGATACTACTAGGAGGCTATTAAGTAGTCGTGAGACGCGTTCCGGTGTTATAGCAATCTAAAGCATAAAAAAGATATGAAGTGTAAAAAAAAATGAGTCGGGATGATTTTTAGGCTGGCAATATTCAACCGTGTCTTCAGATACGATTTGGCTGCTATGGCAAGGCCGATAAGATGATCTAAGGGCAATTTCTCGATGTCCAAAATTGCTCAAAATTAGGAGAAGGGTTCTCGGAAAATCGATGTCATGGCACTGTATTTTTGAAGTAGCGGCTGAAGACAGCAATATTACCCAGGAGGCGTTAGTAAATGAGACTTCTTTCTCGATACTTCCGAACTCATCTGTGGTCATAACACAGGAATGCCTCTATCATTTTCAATGCGGGAAGAAATTGCTCCGTAGAACACAGAAATAGCACAACCGGCGCCTTAAATAAGTCTATCAAGACTATCTCGTGAGGACCTGTCTAATTCTGGTGTGATTAATTTCCTTCGTTGAGTTGCGGATTGGAATCGAAAACTACGGGTTCTGAATCAGCCAGGACGATGAAAGAGGTTGTAAAGTGAGTTTTCTCTAGGCAGGTAAGTAGAGGCTGTTCCCACTTCAGACTGAGTCTGATACTGCAATTGGGCTACTCGGTTACCTTAGTTAGGTCCCTGATTGACCCTAACGCGGTTATCGACCCATCAGGTAGGAGAAAGAGAGGACGTGACCTTCTGGAATGTCTCAGAAACTTCTGAAAAATCGAGCATTAATGTTTTTTCTGAATTCGTAGGCTTC
Source organism: Taenia solium (assembly GCA_001870725.1). Classification (NCBI taxonomy): domain Eukaryota; kingdom Metazoa; phylum Platyhelminthes; class Cestoda; order Cyclophyllidea; family Taeniidae; genus Taenia; species Taenia solium. The sequence continues at coordinate 85,539 of MIEF01009358.1, read as the reverse complement.
CTAAATTAATGTTCCTGTAATTTTACCTAAAAAACGGAAAGTTGTCCCAATTTTTTAATTATCCTCTCCGTTACAATTTGTTATCTCGCCTTTTTCTGCAGTAGAGTTATGAGCTGACCAGTAAGTCAGTCGATGGGGTACAAATTGACTTCGGCCTGTCTATTGCATTAACAGTGCCCTTTCACTTTGTGCACCAAGTGTGTGCTTGAGGGATGGAGTCTGCAACAGCAGACGGCACCTCTTTGTGGTGCTAGGGGGCGCATCAGTAATACCACAGTTAATTGACGTCTCCATTCACTGTAGAATTTGCGAGGGCAGCTATTAGGCACGTGGTTATTAAATGTCAAGCATTCACAGGTGACACGAAGTTTCAAAAAGCTCCCAATTTGTTCCTCATCACATCATTGCTTACTCCAGTGATCGTCTGGTTGATCAACTGATTGACTGGCTAAGAAGCGATTTTTGTAGATTCTTTCAACGACCTAATCTACTCCCTGTTTCTGTCGCGCTTCACCGCCACATGTCTCCTCAGCTACGGAGAACTGTATCTCATCTCTCTCCCTGGTCGTGTTCATAACGGATCTCGCTGAAGGCTGAAAAAGCTCAACTGAAGTCCATTCGTTTTACATTAAATTTCTTGGGGGATCACCTACTGCTGGTCAGCCAGTAGTAATGGATCATCCAGTCTTGATCAGTACGAATACAGTAAATCTCCTTCCCTTACTGTAATCCTCTCAGGGGACTAACGCCTGGATAGAAGAAAATCGCCACTGGTGCTGGGGGCCAAAGGCTTACGCGCCACGCGTGACCCTCAGAACTCTTCCCCTTCCAATTGCCTAGAGGGTTTTCTTTGTTCTTTCACGTCAACTGTTATGTGTGCGCAATCACGGATCCGTCAAACTGCTAACCAAAAGAGAATAGAATTTGCTCCTGCTGACCACCTGTGAACCACCAATGTTCGCCAGTCCGGCGTCTTTTCAATGATCCTAACCTTTAATGTTCAGGAGGAGAAACTACTGGAAAATTCTGGGTGCGCCGATACAGGGGCGCAAGTTTTCTACACCTCTAGCGTGCTATTTTCGAACCTTCTAGGAAGTTTTGCAGTGGGGAAATATAACGCAGGGGCATTTGACTGCAAGGCCCACCGCCTACGCTCGAACATACACCAATCACCGAGAGCAGTCTCCGCCCGAGCCTTTTTTCGGCCGAAACGTCACTGCTCCATACTCACTCACCCACAACAGATTTAAACAAGAGCACTTGTCCAATTCGGTCATTTAACCAGTCAGGTCTTTCAGTCGTCTGTGTCGGTAAGGTGCCCCACCTGTGGCTTTCTACAGCCGGCATGACCTGTTACGACATAAGGGAAGGCTTGTAATGTCCAAACGCGACAATGTCTTGACGCCTTCTCTGCTGTCACTGGTTTTTAGATAGCTGCATTAATGCTTCTACCAAGCCCTTGTTCGTATTCATCTATCCATCCATCCACCACAGTCAGTAGGACGCCATTTTTCGAGTTTTGCATAAGATGGCTGAAGCTCAAACTTTGAATGATTCAGGGGCTGAGGATATCTCTTTAACTAGAAAGATGCTTTTTCGACTTTTAGAGGGTCGACATTCTAGAAGGTGGCGCTCGTGCTTCCTTATACCCGAGCTACTGAGATGCGCTTTAAATGCACCAATAAGCTACGGCCTGCCAGGCCTTATGGCCAACCCTGAAAGGACTACCGAGTGACTCAGAGTCTGGCGGTCTCTGCCCCCCAGCCGTCGCGTAGGTGCGTATCCACCACAACTGCATTTGCTTACTCGCACACGCCGGGGACAAAAAAAGCCTTGGCGCTGAAGCCCTTCCCTATAGGATGTCCTAATCCTAGAAAAAAACCATCTTCACCTTGGCAACCGGTCTCCCCCTCTGCCTCACCCATCTCTCAACTGTCACTTCTATCGAACATGGCATCACGCGGTTGTCAACTCGTAAGGCCAGGGGTTAATCATCACGGTACAAGATGTCACGTGCCTCCCCACACTCCTACCATCTCAAGGTGTCGTCTGAGCTCTTCACACACATCAGTTTTGGAACAGTAGAGAATTATGATGCGTTGTGTTGTTAGGTTAGGGTAAAAATGGACTTTCTTGTAGCTGTTCCATCAATCGATGGTCTTTTCCTTGCACATCGTTCGAGCGGTGCATCCGTCTGTAATTTCTTCAGAGAACACACAGAGTGAGATGAAGGTGGACGGGTAGTGAGTATTGAATTGCTGAAATAAAGCACATATTTTGAACGATGAATGTATACTGTATGGCTGATGTCTCCATCGGCTACAAGGGCCCACGAACACCAACACTGACGAAACCGTCAAAAAGGGATGAAGTTCTCGCTACAGCAGGACCTCTAGAGCTCTTCAATGCTATTCGACTCTCACACTCGCTCCGCACTGATAATGAAGCCGCTTTAGGAGCTATGTCTCATAGGGGCTTCAAGAGGTCTAGTGGGCCCCCATTAGCCAATCATCGTGCGCTCTCCTCCACCCTTCCGTCTGATTGGCTGGTTTTGACCAAGACTTGTCGGTAGACTACACAAGATGGATAGTGTCAGTACAATAGACTGGTTCTACTTGGCTCGCTTCCATGGGCCAGTAGAACGTGGTCAAGTTTTGTAACTACTCCTCCCATTTCATACTTCTCTGGTTTTGGTTGGACGTTCTAGCCCAAAGAGCAAGAATGCAATTATGCAGTCATTAAGCGCATCAGGCGGCCATTCTCTTATCCAGTGGTAAAAAAATAAATAAGTGGTACTGTCTGTGGGCTCTGTGCGCAAAAAATAAGTTGAATTGTCAGCATGTTATCCTCACGATTTTCCATATCTCAGTTTTCTCACATGTCGACAGCCATGAACTCATACTTTACTGGGAAGTCCCTTCACCTCTGTGATATTCATCTGAGGTCCTCTACAATACCGCCAATAAAGGATGGCCAGATTCGTCTGAGAGTTCCACAGAGAATCACGTTTGCTTTAGACGACATCATCAGTGCATACAACGGAGAATACCTGCAGACTTGAATGCCAAATCTCCTATAACGCTTAATTTGTGAATTGTGGGTGTATCACCCAGTTTCCAGGATCTGTTAATCCTGATGGCGATAAGCAGAAGAGCGATGCAGTCTGTACCCTCCCCCCCCCTCCCCAGCATGTGCCAAAAGGAATACTGCTCCGCAAACACCGAAAAGGTGTGCACATTCAACCTCCCAGCTCTTCAGCAGGCAAGTGACGCATCTGATTACCGTCTGGTAGCCTTCAGTTAGTGAAGGAAGTGGTCTATTAACCAAACACCTCTTTTACCGTCAAGTCATCAATTTTCCCACCATATAACCAACGGGGGTGCCACGACCGTTAAGACGTCGACACTGCCTATGAGTGGAGGTGGTTTACCTACGTCACTGTGCACCCTCCAGCACATTGGTGAAGCATGTTGACGTGATGTGGGGGCTTCCGGATCATGGTTAATCGCATAATACTGCGTTGGACCAATCAAGAAAGAACATTAGAAACGTGCAAAACGCTCCCACATGTGATCGACCGGCTCAGTGATTGGCTAGCAGGATGGAGGTTGTGAACTCCTTAATTGAGGTCAAACGTCACTGTCCGCGGGACGATTCAAATGTAACAAAGGTGTTTCATTAGCCAACTGAGAAAAGTAAATGAATAAATAGACCTATTTTAAAACAATATGTTAAAGTGTCCAAGAAATCTACAAATGTCCAAGCTACCGATAGTTGAAGCGGTCGATGCATCGCGACTCACTGAATTCACTGACAGCCTTACAGGGCGTTGATAGTTTTTGAACAATCCAGGACAATTCATACAGAAAAAGAAAGGGAGAGAGAGAGAGAGAGAGAGAACTTGTTTCTTATCCGGTCCGAACGACCGATGGCATGTAACAGCAACCTGACAGACGGTAGCTGCTTTAAGGGAGCCGTCGTCGGCCGATCTGCTGCAGATCTCGGTACATCATTTTACCGAGGAGCACCAATTAGATTAGTGTCGTGTTTAAAAGATGCTTTCCACTCGGCGTTTATAAGAAGATCTCAGCCAAATAGCCAAGATGGCAAACAATTACCTTCTGTTAAGATAACAAAAGTGTAGCTCCTCGAGACTTCTCTGAGGGCAAAGGGAGACATAATACTCGGGCTAGCCACTCAAATACTTCTTAACTCATCTTTATTTCAGTTTTGAGGGCGTAGTTGGGAAAATAACAATCAAAAGATTCTCTTAAGTGGATGGTTAATAAAATTATAAGATTGCCATCATAATTAACCTCAGGACGGACAATACTCCTGACATTTAATTAATTAAAGATTTACTCGTCCATATTTGTCGTTTAAACTTGTAGTCAATGGTGCCTTTAGACGGCAACATGTTATAGCGTTTCCAAAGTTTCCTTCCATAAAATAGAGATGGGACATGAACAGAGTTGATCGCACCGCTTCTCTGTGGAGATGCGCGTTTTTGCAATTTTTTTGTCCTTTAGTATGCTGAATTCCTAGGAGATCCTCTACCTTCATTTAATTTTCCAATAACAAGTTCCTTGGCTTGAAGTCGTTATCATTCTAACCGTCCCCTACTTGAATTTTTCACGTCGTTAAACGTTGGGCATATTTTCGAGTTGTAATTCACCCTTCACGCTTTTACAAGATGTTCCATTGTTTATTGTGTCATTTGTAGGCTTACCAGTCTCCCATCCTCTCCACCACATTCTGCATGTTCACAATTTGTCCTCCATATTGTACAACTTTCTAATAAACACGTAAATAACCACTCCGGAGTTCTTGCTTCCCCTGCGTAGAAGGGTGTGGCAACATTGACAGACGACACTACAAATGCATTTGACAAGTCGTATTTTCAACCGTCAACACTAACACTAAATCCAGTCTTAAATTAGCAGTCAACAGTACTGCATTTATTGTTTTCTCTGGATAGTTCGACAACTGAGGGCCCGTTCTTGTCAATTCCCCCACCCTCCCCACCCTCTTCACCCTCTCCTTCCCCCCGGGTGGAAGGCACTCTGCCACATTCTCGTTTCATAAGGAAAGGCGTTAACTTGGTTTAATACCTTCCTTCGCTCATGCCTAAAAATCCGTTTTTTAGCCTAGCAACACAAAAAACAGACTAACTTCACGCCTAGAAGAGGTATTTTTTTCCCATTTTGCTTACTACACTAACAGTTTTATGCACTGCGCAGTGCAAATAACCGACATTTGTGACAACGCCTCTCCAAGTGCAGCTTTTGGTCTCTGTTGTGGCCTCTGTGCGCATCAGGGTACGCACAACCGTGTCGCCAAATACGTGTTTTGCATCCCTAATAAATGCCATTCCATTAGCCTTTTATGTTCTCTCTATGGGCTACGACTACCCGATGCCTAAAGTTATTACTGCTGCCAGCAGACTGAATGTGTGATTCAGTTGAATATTACAAGCGTCGAGTTGTCGCACTCGCCACCACTTTGCGGCGTGCCTAAGTCATTAAAGTCACTTGTTTATTTTACTCCTTAAACAATGTGGTTGGGGCGCATAGTCAACTCGTTTGTCTGGGTTTTGCGATAACTTTTTTTGGCATTGGGATTGTGTTATCAAAAACCTCATCTTGTTGCTGTCGCATTACATTAAGTAAACAATTTTCACAAAAAAAATACCACTTTTTTCCCTCCATTTTGTAGCAAGCGCCTGAATATGATGACGTGGATGACTTCTCTCATTGACTAACAATGGGTGGAGCCTTTCTTTCCAATTCGTCGATGTACTTTGCCAAATGTCGTATCCATCACAGGCATTGAAGGCGTCATTGTGGTATGTAGCTTCACAAAGGATATCACAGCAAAGAGGTCTGCCAAGTCTACGACGCATGAAAATCTCCAGACCAATCAAATTTATATCCATGAGTTTTTTGAGAGGCGCTGACGATCGTCTTAAACTAGCATAATGCTACCAACACTTCTAGCTACACCACGGACTCTGAATTTCAATCCTGAGCGATGAAATTTGCATTTACTCCTGGCTACTAGAGGATTGACAGACCTCTCATGTAATATGTATACGAAACCTCGGAATAAAGAGGACTGGTGCATTGGCCATAAATGTCACATTAACGTGACGCACTGGTGCCCTTGCCCCAGCGCGCACCTCGCAAGGAGTTGGCATGCGAAATTAAAAGACGACGAAACGGACTGGAAAGGAAAAATCTAATTGATGCTACGTTCGGATAATAAAGCTTTCGTCGGATGGAGATCAGTCTTTTTTGCTGAGCTAAAGTAGCCGTAGTGACTACGGCCTCCACGAACGATTGTGGGTATTTCGCCTTTGGCATGTGAAATCCTCAAAGCTACCAACCACTTTCATGAATAAACATGTCGGTGTCGCATGATTTGTGCGCCTCCACAGTGCATTGTGCACCAGTTGCTTAATAAGTGATCGAGGACAATACAGAGGTGTACAGTTCGTGTAGGGCAGGAATCCCTCCTTCATAAATACCCTGGAATTCAATCTCCAAATCGGCAACAACCAAGAGGCGACCCAATTCTTACGACTCCTCAGATAGATCGTAAAATGACTCGTGGACCGTCTGAACCAAATGTGAAAATCGGAGGAAAGCAGAAATGCGACAAAAAGAGAGGAGAAAAAACAAAGGTTGGATTTATTGTTTTTTTTCTGCTCATCACCGTCGGATAATATCAAGCAAATCACGATGACATAACGGCCAACGAGACGACGGGATGGGGAGGAAAGAAGGGATGAATGAGCAGTATTGAAGAATTCACGATGAAGGAATGATGGAGTGAGAAAATAAAAATAGACGACAACTTCAACGACACTAATGATGTAGAGGTATGCGGGTTGACGTGTTCATGCATGACTACAAACACATTCAGCCTCCTTGGGCTTGTTATTCCGGCCGTGGAAGCGACAGGTTATAGAGAAGAGTAGAGAGAGAGAGAGAGAGAGAAAGAAAAAACTGAGGAGAATGAGTAACCAGGTAAGTGGATGGACAGGTGAGTAGATAGGCGGGCGGATGGGCAGACAAGGACAGTGAAGAAAGAATAGAAAAACGCCTAAAGATTTTCCTTCCTTTGCAGAATGGAGGTGATTTAGGGCATTCCGTAGCCGTCGGTAGAAGGTTCTGTGGGCGCTCGTTGGAAGGCAGCGCCACCGGATGCAGTGCTTCGAAAGGCGCCATGAGTGGCAATAACCATTCTATCGCCCTCGCGTTTCACAGAGAATCGCATCAACGTCTCAACGAGGTAGCATAACGACAAGAATGCGCAGAACACCTAGTAGAAGGAAAGAGAGAGGCATCAATCCTCCCCCGACCTCCTCTCATTGGCCTATTCTATTCAATTTGAAAGCGCCACACTTCTAGCTACGCGTTGAGAGATCAACAACTTTATTTCCTTTCATCAACCGCTTATGAACACGGTGCCGTCAGAGGCAAGCCTTGCCACTTTGTAAGTGATTTCACCTGTCTGAATGGAAATCGCCAGTAAGGTAGAACACCAGAGGATGGTGACCGGAATTCACCTTTGAAATTAAGCGCCTTTGGTGGACCAAAATGGGGCGGTGTTGCACGCGTTAGCTGAAACCGCACTAACCGTCATGATGACACTTTGACCTGTATGAGGTCAGGCGCGCGAGCTGTATTCGCTCCCGCACTGAACCCTAGGTGCGCCATCAACTAAGACCCCGTCCCCCGACCCTGACCCCTTCATCCGACCCCACCTTAGCTACCGCTCTTGGAGGCATCAAACGTACGCCTTGCGATGTTAGATCTCAAATTTCGGTCTTGTGATATTGCCAATTGCCGAGTCGATATCGAAACGATGCAGGAGAGGAGTGCCAAATCAGTCGCCGTCGTGACATCAACTGCACTTCAGCGCCTCCCTCCGTGGCTCGCCATCGTGTATCGCACCGTGACTTGAAACAATCAGTGTATGCTCCAACACGACGAAATGAGGGTTGGGTAAAAAAAGATGAGGAGGGAGGAAACGGTGCCTCTGTAGCCCCTTCCTCGACGTTTATGCATCTCACGACATTTAACGACGCCGACTACTTCCTTCATGGTCAAAAGAAGATGGCTGACTGCCGATGGGGGTGGTTGGAACTATCCGGAAGTCTTTAACATGTTTCCCGTCAGCGTCACATATATGTGACAGGCATGCCGATGGGAGGACAATCGTATGATTCCCTCTTTTTGGGTTTTCGATCATCAATTCTTGGAAGCCAACAACGATAAACTATCAGAAAAGTGGAAATCATTTTGCTTTTGCAACATACCGCGGTAGCAACACAAGCTGCGTGATAGTGGAGGGTTTCCATCGAAATTTCCACGAGATTGCTAAGGGCATTCCGGAAAGTTCCATTTTTATGGCTAACTCTGGAATATTATGGAGAGTCATCGTCTCTCTCACTCACTTCTGATTGACCAATACCAATTGAAGGCCAGAGTCAATCTGTTACCATACCTGGCCTCTTGAAAGGGGTTTGGCTCACACAATCACTAACTTCCAGTACACAATGGGGATGCACAGCCAGACGATAGTAAAGTGAGGAGAGTCCGCCTACAGGGTAGTGATTCGGCCAACACAACATATTCTCCCAATTCTAATCTAGCTGTCGGGGTGCTTCAGTTCATTCATCAACCAACGGGCTATCAGTGAAGTCCATCTCTGTTCCCGAGGTAGTTTAAACTGCGCTATTGCAAATCAGGATCGACGATTACTCTCTCAAAAAGGTGATTGTCAAGGTATGCGAATGAAAAGTTACTGGTTATCTAACCTAAACAAACATTCCGTCAGCTATGCCACACTAGTAGAGATGATTAAAAAAAAATCAACCGAGTTACCGCCCTAGCTCTCTCTCTCCTCCACACACAAATACACACAAACACGCATAAAACGACTTTTAAGAAGTGGGCGAGAAAACCGCTATTTGGACAGCCAAACGAGTCAAACAGAAGTGCACTAGCAGAAAGGTGGTAGAAATAACCCGAAACGAAGCAAATTAATGGACAGTGAAGGGGAGAAAACTAACCTGCCACCTCCCAGTTGATTACTCCCATTATCAGCTCATTTTTGCTTTCCTCAGCTATGCATCCTCTTCACATGCCTCTTGGACGTGTCTGATGGCAAAAGAGAGGGTGACAAACATGGCTTGGAGGGATATGAGGGGAGCCAGTAACTCTCTTCTCTCCCACTCCACTGCCAGGTGCAAGTCGCCTCCTCAAAAGTGGCTTTGGGAGGCTGAGATTTTACATTTTACATTTTCCGAAGGAGTTATTCTTGCATCCTTCAAAGTTTTATCAAGGGGAAAGATCTTAACCATCCCTGAAGAATGAAGTGAGTGTGCGTCTCAAATGTATCGGTTAAATAGCGAGCATATTTTCCTTTCCCCTGGGTGCTTTAGAACGCAAAAATACTTTTACATCACATACCAAACAGTAAGTCAGTCCTGGAGTGCCTTCCTTGACTTATTTTATAGGACTTGGAGTGGCCCATCGTCTGTGGATGCTGTACAGTGGCTTCCACAACATTTACAATTGATGGAGGAGCAGATGAGGGCTATTCTTGATACGCAACTCTTGAAGTATCTGCCTCATCGACTCACAAGTGGGGTCGCTCAAACTCCTACCTTAGCGGGGTCTACAGTCTTGACACTGTAAATTAGACAATGCCAAATGTCACCCATCAGGTTCAATCGAGATTCTTTGAGGTAGGAATAATCAGAGATACGGAAAAGCAAGAGATGTCCAGAGGGCACATCCCTTGGCCCTGTCACGGCATACACACGACCATTGTAGGAGGCGTTTCCCTGAGTCACAGTTGATCTAATTCCCCTTTCCTTCCCTCTCTCCCCTCCACCCCCAAGGCATTCACGCTAACCCACGAGTCGGGCAGGGGGAAAAAGATCATTTGGTTCGTAGACGAAAGTCACAGCGGCTAAATCTGGCGGCACTCTGGCAAGAACGAGGCAACCAAGTTTTTATTAAGACAGCTATTCATGAGGGGAAAAAAAACTCCAAAAAAGCCACTCACCGCTGCCGCAATTGCCGCAGAGGAGTAGGGTGAGAATGCCGCGGCGACAACCATTGAGATGAGGATGAAGAAGGCGAGAAGGCATTGGCAGACAAAGTCCTATAGAAAAACAGCCAAACAAAAGCACAACTCGGCAAACAGCCATTTATCAATGGGAACGTCGCCTTTTTACGGTTTTTACAAGGAATAAGAAAACACTACCGTTGGGGTGGCCATTGTGGCCCCTCCTCCACACGCGCACCAGTGGGCGACGACGGGGTGGATACGTCAAGCCAGACAACAAAGGTTACGAAACAAAGGCGCAAAACCCCAAATACACACAGACGTCTACCCATGTCTACGGGCAAAGCCAAATCCAGACCACTGAATGGTGAGCACTCTTAGTGTCGGATTCTGTGAGCCTGTACCGGCAAATAATCTGTTGTCACATCGCATCAAGGACCTCTTCTAATAAGAACGATGAACACAAACCCTCTTGGAACGTCATCTGGATCACAATACAGCTTACTACAGTCTGTCCCAGTACGATTCAGCCATACTAACAAGTCTTTCCAGGCAAAAGTTGCCCTCCGGGTGGATAACTGCCTGACCAGACAATTGGCCGAGTTCGACTTGAGCATACCCATTGCTAGGTTGGCCTTAATGGCCCAACCATCTCATCGCGTGTTGCCAAGACGATAACCGTTTACTCGCCTATGCTCTACCAGCAAAGCGAAGCTTCAGATGAGAAGTAAAAAATCCAGGGTAGTTGGTTATAACCTGGAGCCCTTCTCCCACATTTGCGTTTGGACTTGTTTGTAGACTCAAATACCGACGTGTTCCGTCCTGTCGCCTCGAGATGTGACAACACAGTCTAGTTGCCAAGTGCGCGAGTGAGTACTGCAGATTAAAGCCACTGAAGAAGTTGGCAAGTACCTAATGAACGCTCTTTAGTAAAGTATAAAACTTCTACATTGATGGGCGATCTTAATGGCTTGCATAAACGCGGACGATTGCATCACCTCAGAAGTGGTGCTGGCAATAAAAAGCGATTTGCAGAGGGGGCGTTGCAGTGGACTAGGTAGGGAAAAGCACGGCTCTGGAGGGATCAAGGTCTGACAATTTCTGTCTCTGTGACTCCACTTCGGAGGCGTTTACAAACTTCCTCCACTAACCGAACGATCAAGAGGAGAGACAGCCTCGGGAGGTCGAGCTGTCGGAGGCACAGGGCTTCAAATAATGCCAATGTAAATTAATAAGTTGTCTTTTTCTTTCCTACACAATGTTTTTGAAATTCATGAATGACTGTTTTTTTTGGCCATAATTTAAGCTAGTGATGTTTTAGACCACTCTTAGGAAGCATTGCTTCATGCCTTCCCACGTTGATAAATCTGGCGCTCACAATACCAGGCCAAAGTACAGTTAGACTTCATAAGTACACGAGTGATGCGGAGGTGCTGGACAACCCCGTGTCAAAGGCCAAACCTTCTACTGGATGTCGATAAAAGCGATATGGTCAGTGAGGGGATCAAATTTTTATGAGAAAAGGAAGAAAAACTCCTGTTTTCTTCCTCCTCATGACGGGAGGGGAGCGGTTAAAGTGCCTCCGAAGCGACGACTTTATGTGGAGATTACATATTCTGTCTCCACTTTCCGAAGTTACCTCAACCAGCGGTGAGCCGACCGTGAAAGACAGGTCTGAGAAAAGTACGACTCAGCCGACCGAGGGGCTGGGAAAAAATCCACCAATTAGTGGGAAGCTAGAGACGCACGATCCACCAATCAGTGGGGAGTTGGAGACTAAAAGTTGCCTTTGAGACGGTTTAAAGTATAGACCAGTGACCATAATATGGGGGATAAGGCGGTGGAGTAAAAACTTCTGGCCTTTCCACTTCTTCCTCTCTGCTACGAGCGAACAATTTGAGGTTAGAAAGGGCACTACCAAGGCGCCGTGATGTTAAAGGGAAAAACAGATTTGTTTTTGGAAAGCCTTGTCCAAAACCGGATCACTCTAACAAAATGGCGGAAGTATGCAACACTTGTCTCCTCATTTATAGAGTAGGAACGACCAAGGAAGAAAAAGAACAGAATCCCAAACTGTTCAGTATAGTTAAGACTCTAGGCTCCTTTTCCTTTGGAACAAAAAGACTTCCCACAAGACGACTTAGGAGGCAAAAGCTGCATGCAATCAATTAATTAAAAGGTAGTGAAGGATTAACACTCTTCGCCCCTCGTTTTGCTTTCTAGGGTAACTAAAGGGCCTGAACACGTGAGGGAGAGCACGGTGGGAAAGTGTGGATCTTCTACACCCCTTACATAAAAAAATTAACAAGATGTTATGGAGTGGTTTGATGCATTAGTTAACTATGCGTGTGTATGTATGTGTGTATATGCGCATGTGAATCTAACCACACAGGTACTTCACAGTCCCGGAAGACTACACCCCCGGTCCACACGGCACAGCCCTCGTCGAATCGTGTCGGTGGCTGCTCATCGGCGAGTAGTATATGTCCCATTCTACTCTAGAGGTGGTTAGGACCTCGAGGAGAGAATCAGCCATACGCTGTAGTACTTCTTATTTAGCCGAACCCCCCTCCCCCCCAAAAAAAAAACACACATACACACTTTGGAATGTAGAAACGCCGCTACCACATTTCAGAGCTAGAAATGGTCTCAAGTGTCGGACTGTCCCTATAAAAAAGAGATAATTGGGGTTCGGGTCCTAACTCTGCCCGAGCACGCAAAGCCAACTTGAAAGGGAACGAGCAATTGTCTAAAACGACTCAAAGGCGGCATAAAAGAGTAATCAATTTACAGTTTCGCCTTTTGAAGGCGTGATTTAAGAAGAAGCCAACGAGTAATCTCTGGTTGTCTTTTACTGGGTGATGCACTGAAGATGCCTCGCAGCAAATCACATGCCAGCCTCATATAGGACCAGAGTTGCTTCGGCACATCATGTGGTGCCTGTCTGAGCACTGAATCACGCGTAGCGGTCGTAATTGGTCGAGGTTAAAATAATGAAGAGGAGGCAGAAGGGGAAGTAAGTATGACATGTTCTTGGTCTTTGATGGCGTGACACCCTTCTGGGATGCCAGTGGTAGCGAGCGGATCTTAACTGTTCCATAGAACAGTACTAGCCAATAACAACCCCGCCCTCCGAATGAGGAAGAAATGATGACCAAATGAGACAACACCAGCCGAAAGTGATGACAGCTTTATGGTGACAGCCATCGGTGGAGCTGGCGGAGATGACAACTGCACAGATCAGTGCTGTCCAAGCCCCCGCCCTGTTGAAAGTGACCCAAAGTGGCAATGGTTGGGAGCCCTAGCGGCAAAATAAGGCACACGTGCTCTTCACTAGCGGCAAGCAAACAACTCCGCGTAACCATAGTCAGAGCGTCAGGGGTGTCACAGTGTCCTTAAGTGATCGCCTAACGTGGAGTATCAGCCGCTTGTAGGTCAGATTCCGTCCACGAGCAAGAAAGGAAAGTGGGTGAATAGACACAGTAGCGAGTGCATTCGGTGTAAACAATAGAACACAATAGGCAAGGGGAGGGTGGTGGCTGGAAATCACGCCGAGGCTCGGCCACGCAGTAACCGTTAACTTTTCAACCATATCAAAACTCATCAGACCTTCAAAATGAGGAATGAGGGATAAAGCTGGAGCATTGATTTAAGGGCGAGAGAAAACGACAGATGAATGGTAGGTGTTAACAACGGGCACACCACCTTCCTTCACCTTGCTGCATGTATGCAAGCATGCACGCACTCACGCACACGCACGCTCATTAATATTGGTCAGTTCAGTTGACCCTGAACACACGCACGCCACCACATCGAGGAAGTGGTGGAGGATGCAGGCATCACCATCACCAATGACACCACCCTCGCAAGTAGTAGTAGTAGTGGCTGTGCTTGCATGGCTGTGCGCATGCACGCATGATAGCACTGATCCAACGAAAAAACCGCACACGTCGCACACACAGTCATTCACACATGCACCAGCAGCCGTGAATGAGTATTTAATTAGTCACATAAACAGACAAGGGTTATTAAATCTCGACGAATCGGCCACAAACACACATGAAAACAAAAACAAATGGGTCAGAGCTTCACCCTCACCTCAACAAACTGTAACGAGAGCATAGTCTCCATCATTTTTTTTTGTGCGAGCTCCAGCAGTCCCGCTTTCGGGTCATCGAATGTGTGAACATATGAGACAGAACTGACACACGCACACGCAGAGTCAGTACATCGCACAAAGGAGACTGTAGCAGAAAAATTAGAATTTCGCCCTCTGTTCGGCTTCCCACCTCCCAGCCAGAGACAATGGCAACATCGGGCACGAAGTGCACAATCACTGAGTCGAACTAATATGTGCGCACTTGAGTGGATTATTCATGTGCGCTGCGTTGGGTAGACAAAAACCGTGATACCGTCTAGCGTCCATCGAATGAAACGGGGTTGAGGTGTCAATAAAACAAATAGAAACCAGAAAACGTACAATGACAGCCCATGGTCCAGGAAGGAAGGGGATGAGGTTGAAGAGGTAGCCGAAGAAGAAGAAGAGGGAGATGATGAGAGAGAGCGCAAGGGTGAAGTTTATCCATCCACCAGAGCCACTGTCTCGAAAAGCAAAATGTGATCCAACAGAAATGAAGGCGCAAATCGTTAAAAATATCTAGAAATGAAAAAGTGAGGGCGCTTAGATTACAAACACATGAGACAATTACTCAAACTTGCAGATCGCCGGAAAGTATGTGAACGAGTATTAAGAAAAATAATGAGCGTGTATCAGACACGAAAAGTTTATACAATTAAAAAGTAGTAAACAGGTAATTGGTAAAAGGAAAAAAAACAATAATGGGACCGTGGAAATTCTAATAAAATATGGACACTTGGAAAAGTAAAACGCAATGAAAACGTACTTCGATGATCTTGAAAATGCCATGTTTGTCTCTAAGAAAAACAGGATTGTATTTGAAGCGTTCCTTCTGTGGATCATCCCACTCAGACGTAGTTTGGTAAACCTGCCGCTCCATTTCAAAACCCCCTGACCTAACCTTGAATCCTTCAACTTACAGTTCAGCAATACCACTAGCATAACAAAACAAACAAAACATTTTCACAAATCAAACTTGCATAAAACGACAATAAAAATCTACCGTCATTAGGCTCACATAGCTAAATCAAAAGCCCTCTGTTTTGCCATTTACATCCGAAATGGGTAAGCACTCAGATATATTGGACATTATAGTAAACCTGACACTGCCCAAAAAATAGTCGAAGTACGCCCCGCCCTAATAATCGGAATCCCAATAAAAACTTACTCTGCTGTCGTGGTTATTAGACTTCTGAGAACACCTCTGTCTTGCGATTTCGATTTTTCCTGACATAACATAGGTGATGTTTAGTTGCATGCGCATTTATGCATTGAATCAAAGCTTTAAAAATATCAGTAAAGAATTCGTAAAAAGAACTGAGAGCAATTTTTGCAAAAAAATAAAATTGGGGTGTTGCGTTGCCTTTTCAATTATTGCGGAAAAATCTTTTAATATTTTGCTCTGTTAGATATAAGGAACTTGTATGTATGAAATCCTCTTACTTGTTATTGTTTTAGTTATTCGCGTGTTTTGAGCGATCTTTAAGACTGGCTTCTTTTATTTGCTTCTCTTCGAAACATGATTGGCGTCAGTAACATTACTAATCGAATGGACCCAATTAGTTTGAAGTCGAGAGTGTTCGTTGGGAATCTTAATACGCTTCATATCCAAAAACCTGAGTTGGAAGCCATTTTTTTGAAATACGGTAGTATAATTGGCATTTCCGTGCATAAAGGCTATGCCTTTGTCCAATATGCAAATGAAATGCACGCACGGTCGGCAGTGCGTGGGGAGGATGGAAAAACTTACTTTGGCATGGAGCTAGGTAATAAGACATCGTCTCCTTTTGTCCTCACAATCACTCCATCCACTTAGACCACCTTGTTTTTACCCTTCTGCTCTCTTTTTTTCTTTTCTTTTTTCTCGATTTTGCAAATTTTATAAGTTTTGGTTTTTATGTATCTGCCATCTTTTTGCACTTTGAATTCGTCTTTTTTTGCATTTTGGATGGATTTTATCGTAGACGTTACCATAGCGTCAGAACCCAAAAACCGCAAACGTGGGCGCCCCAATGCTGGAAACACTTATAGGTGAGTTTTTTACTAAGCATTGTTGTTGACTGTCATTTTTTATATGACCTTTTTTGATTTTGTGCAGTAATCAACCAAACCTAATCGAACTAGCGCTGCAAAATCAAGCACTAGCTGCTATCGGTGGACAGTTTTCTCAGCTGGGATTTATGAGTCATCACCAGCAGTATCGTCACGCCAACTCTGGTAGCAACAATCCTTCAACAGTTGGCTTCAACATGCCTGGCATTTTCGGTAATCCATTGTTGAACACCGCTCCAAAAATGCCGAAGCTATCGTTTGCAGCCTCATCACGTCTACCACACCATCGTCGAGTTTCTCACCCACAATCGTCAGCCTCTACAGCAAAACGGACGCGTCTGGAGAATCCTCAAGTTGGGCCTTCTTCTACGGGTAACAATAGATCTACCAATCTTGTGCCTCTGATTGCATCGAAGCGTGGAAGTGTCTCCCCGAAGTCCACCGCTTCTGGCGACTCATCATCGTCTGTTTCTAAAAAGAAAGCTTCCAAAACCAACGACTCAGTCATTTCGGACAAGCTCTCTGGCATGACGGTTGATAACGGCTTTGATTTGCAGTCGAGTAAGTTTTTTTGTTTCTCAAAGATATTCGATTTGTAATTTTGTTCGTTTCTCGTAGTTTGCAGAGATTGGCGAATCACTCAGTAGGATTTTGTATAAATATGTGGCAAGGATTCCTATCGTGGTTTATGCTTGTTACTGTAACGCTTGCTTCGGACGTCTTCAGGTTGGATGTTAGCTATCTGAATGTTTTTGAACCATCTGATTTTCTTAACGAATACACCAGCAGGACAATTGCGGTTGCTTGGTTTGGTGTGGATGGCTTAAGTAGTTATGCAGGCGGTATGACGTCTGAATGGCGTTTCTTTCTTTCAACTTAAGTATCTGGTCTCTGAGTCACTTCGTTAATCTCTCGCATTGGGGCCGAGAAGGCGCTAATTCTTTCCATCGATACCGTTCTCGTCATCCTTGTGGCTTCTTCCATTAATGGTTAAAGTAACTACGTGGATAGCGCTTCTCCCTTTCTACTCAGTTACGTCAAGCGAGGGTGAGGATACAACACGAGTTTCCGCTGCTGCGACGTCGGCAGCATCACCATCAACGACGACGATGACAACGACGACAGCGTCTGTTACACCAGCTGCTGTTGCCTCATCCTCCTCCTCCTGCATTGGTGAGGACATCCTCATCTGTGGTCAGTGCCGCCGTCTCTTTGACTGCGTCGACGCGCTTGTTGCGCACAAATCGGCCGACTGCTGCTCGCTTGATGCTATCACTATCGCCGCTGCTGCCTCCACGCCGCAATGTCGCTGCAAGATGGGTGAGTGTGGGAATAACCGCGATGTGGAGGCGTCTAGTTTTAATTTTGCATGCCTTCTTGGATTCCTTGACACATTTGCTTCCTTTGAAGTCGTGAGTAAGCCCTCACTCTCGCCGATTCAACTAAGTTGGGTAAATAATGATGCATACCTTCAAAAATTAACAGCCCTAGTTTTACTCGAAATTTGGTATCCAGGGTAACTCGAACCCTTACTTTGCTTCACTTCCGACAGCAATCTGACTGCCCAATCCGCGAAATAGTGGTCCTCCTTCTTCCCATCGTCAACTTACCTTCATAAAAGTTGTTTCGTTGATCGTATTCGGACGTCTGTGGCTCAATAGTAAATATCGCTACTGCTTTTCGTCACTTTGTTTATTACTGTTTATGGTTTTTTGGAGTTGCAACTTCGTCAGGAGTCTTGTCTTGACTTCGGTTCGTTGATGTCTGAGAAATTTCCCTTATTCTGCCGCTGCTAATGTAACACTGGATTTTATTGTCCATCATTTTTACTTTGATTCAAACAGCTCATTTACCAGAGGAAAATGGTTCATTTGCCACCCAAGCATGGCTTTGTGAATCAACTTCTCCACTTCTAACTTTGATGCCTTGCATTAGACGGCTTTTTGTGCGTAGCAGTCGAAGGAGATTTTACAACCTTCAAGGAATTTCTTCCCTATTCGCCTTATTTTCGCCCAAAGGCATGCAAATTTCGGATTTACAGGCATGCTGTCGCTTTGATTGCTTGATTCACAAAACAATCCTTCGAAAGCGCCCTATCTCTCCTCCCTCACTTGTACTTTTGGTAGCTCTTGTTAGGTAGATGTTCCTTCGTCGCTTTTTGGTGATTTCGTCGTGTGATTGCAAAATCGTGTAGGTGTATCTGTAAATGAAGTGATGAATTGGAGCATTTTTGCATAAGCTCGTTCACTAGATGGTGGGAAATTTCGGTCTAGCTTCATTTTTTCCTTGAGAACCTCCTCTCTCTCGCTTAAAGTCATCTTCTAGCCATAAGCAATGGAATTATCTGGACAAAATGTAGAGATGAAGGAACAAAAAGAGTAAATAGGTAAATGTAACTAGGTTTTTTATCCCATTTTTTCAAATTTATTTATCTTGCTTCCGACTAGGGTTCTGTATGCAACTCTCATCATTGCCTTGTTGCTACGTTAGGTGCTGTCGTTTGTACGCATTAGTTTTAAGCTATGTGGATATACGTCCTTGTCAATCTGTTTGTCTGTCTGTCTGTCTGTCTGTCCATCCCGCCACCCACTGGTCTATCAATCTACCTGCGTAACAATCCCTTAATCCATCTCTCCATCTACCTATTCAACAATTCCTTTATCTGTCTTTACTTGTGTTTCTCGCTATTTTTCACCAATCGAATTGTACAATACCAGCTTAGTTCCGACGGAGGGGAGTCTTGCCGATTGGAGATTTATACAACTCTCAAGAGGGTGCCGTAGACGGTCGCGAAGTGCGCCATCCGGAAAGGCATTACTTCAGGGTATATCACCCTCAGAGAGAGAGGGAGAGATTTTTCCCTCTTGATGGTGAAATGGATTGCTTCTCGCTATCGGTTGAAGTGGATTGAGACTTGGGTGTCATGTCTGATGTGCGTGATGTTGAAACATTTTGCTTGCTCCTATGCCACCAATTACGAAAGTCGTGGTGTGAGCCAGACGCATCGGTTTCCACCCACACGCATCAGCAGGTGGTAGGAAGTTTCAGATACTGCCAGGTCGGGAGTGGTAGATTTGATTTACACTGCAATTGTTTAACATTTATCTAGCGAATGATTGCGTCTGCAGTCCACCGCACACAAAGTAGGCGCAGCCTCGTCGGAATGTGGTGGTGTGTAAACCCCCATAAGTATCCAGTTGGATTGATAATACCACCATGATTGCAAGTCACCGTAGGTCACTCAATTAATCGACAAACAGTTTAAAAAGTGCTTTGTGGGTTTCGATGGTGCCAAGGGTAGAAACGATGGGCCTCGCGACGTCCTGTCAACTGTTAATGCCGCCCTCCTCCTCCCCCATGGTACCCACTTTCTTAGCTTTTACCGTAGCTCTTCCCTCCCAACTGATGTGAGACAGACGGCCTGTTTTGTTGTCAAATTGATCCCTTACTTTTCGTAACCAGCGCTGGATAATGCTCTTCAATAAGGGGAGAGGAACTGCACCTGTCCAACTTCTTCGATTTTTCTTTTGTACAGTGGGTGCACAAAAAATACGTCCAATAAGGAGTAGAGGGGTATGTTAAAAGACCACGCTTGTCATCCTGTTTGTCTGCTACTTTTTTGTCCGGCATTGTCTTCAAAACGATTGGTCTTTTTAATTTCCTCCCTAATTACCTGTTCTACTTACTTATTGCAAGTAGAGCCATGCATTTTTTAATCTTGTTTACCATTGTATTTTTATTCGGCTTTTTTCCCTCACATTCTGTGTATTCATTATGCTTGGGTGCTGTAATTCCTTGAGGTGTTTTATTTTGCCGGCTATTAACAGCATTTTTAATGCAACCAGTTGGATAGGAGGTAGTTATTAATCTGACAATCACGTTGGGTGGTGTACCTTTTACTCAAACATCATAAGTAGCAATGATTTATTATTTACAGCAGGTGAACCAGATAGTATGGACTGCGCCTACTGCGGAGAGGAGTTTCACAGTGCCTGGCAGCTTGTCTCTCACTGTCAGTCGTTGCATAACTTAACCATTTTCACCCTTCCCACCACCAAATCGTCCTCCTCATCGATGAAAGAGGAGGAGGAGGAAGCGGATCCACCGAGTCCACAACAGCCAGAAATTGGGGAAGAGGAAGAACGCAAAGTGAAGGAGGAGGTGGTTGAACAGCCTTCAAGAAATGACGAAATCTCCGCTCAATCCGATGAAGACTATGAAGACGTTGATGGAGTTGGTGGTGTTGACAGCAATTAAGATGTTAAAGCCCCAATTTGACTTAGCCCATGAATTTCGGGCTACTCAGTGCATATGTGTACAGAACTTTGTGCGCCTCCATTTATTCCCCTCTTGTTATCCTCCTCGGTTCGAACCATTCTCCCTTTTGTATATGCATTCGAGCCTTTTTTGGGTGATTTTGGCAGTACATATTTATCTCATTGCGCCTCTTCGACAGGACTACCATCTTTAACTGCTTAGCGTTGGAATACAAAGGGGTAGGATAGTCAGATCCACCTCCCATGAGTGTTGTTGCCTTTCTACGTGTTAGTTTTGACCGTTCTCTCAGGCCTTTCCAACTATTTCTTGACTGCACTAGCTGCGAAATGCAGGTTTCCGCCCGTCTTTACCGAGTCTTTAAGTGGATAAATGCCACCTACCGAAGCTTGAGTTGTTAAGCCATTCATTCACTGGAAGTGAAGATTATAACGCTGAGGAGTCAAACCGCCTTTGCTGGATATGCTGTGCTGACCTTTTTTACGGCGTATGGATGCAAACGGGTTTCTACTAGTCTCACAAAAATGTGCTCATCTTTCTTTCGGGGACCCCGCATGGAATGATTTGACCTCAAAGCTCACTTCTAAGGTTACTTCCTCACTTCTAACGGCTGTGGCTACAGCCGAGTAGATATTTGAAGCGTTCCACAGTATGGTCAACTCGCAATCGCCCTGCGTGCACTGGCTCCTCCTTGGGTGAACAACCGACTTGTACAACAGAGGCAATGACGATGCATCCAAAGTTAAAAAGGTATTCTCGTTACGTCAAACCTCCATCAACAATCAAATATTCGTCCGGGAAAAAAGGACTGGATGATCTCTGTAATGATCCAAACACGACTTTATTGATACAGCCAAAAACTGTCAGGTTCAGACACAATCTACAAAGTTGGAAATGCCGCGCATAATATGTACAACGCGTTTACCGCGTTTTTATGTGCTCTTGTTTCTTAATGTTGTGTGTAGAAAAAGAAGTACCAATGGAATGGATGCAGATCACGGTGGAGGCGGGAGGGTTGTCGAGAGATCGCTTAGAGATATCAATTTGACAGTGGGGGGAGGGGGCTCTTCATTATTCCGTTTTATCAGTTGCATCAGCTCCTCCTCTAAAGACGAAAAATGGTTTTAGCAGGCAAATACTGCGAGTTTTGACTGGTTCATGGCGCAGTTACTCAGTGTTAAAATAAAGCGGATAAAACACAAACTTTGTAGGAAGTGTGCCAATTTTTTGTCAGCAGCTAGGAGAGCAAGAGCGCTGGGCGTGTCCCCATTAACATCTTCACAGCCAGCGTAGGCCCCAGCCCGAACAAGAGCCTCGCAAATTCGTCGACGCTTACTCGCCGCCGCCTTATGCAATGCTGTCTGCTTTCTGTGTAAAAAATAGGCGCTATTTGCAAAACATAAGTAGCAATAACGCCTCTGGCTTGAGTTGCCTTTATTTGTTGAGTGTAGGCATTCAACGGTGTCTGATGTAAAGAATAGAACTGTTATCTGATACATTTCCTCACCTTCTAAAGTCCTGCAGTTCCAACAATTCCTTGGGAGCTGAGGTAAAGAAAAATTTAATTATTTCATCTTTTCCATAAGGACAATAAGTACGTGGTGTGTAGGTACCGTTTTCAATGAGGTATTGGACAACGTTAAGACGTCCAAATTTGGCTGCATAATGGAGACCAGATTTCCCAGTAATACCATCGATCGTCATTGGTGAAAGTCCAGCCTCCAGTGCGTTTTGGACGTCCTGAATATGTCCAGACCGGCAGGCAGAGAGGTAATCTGTAAGGAAATTTAGATTTTACAATCATTGTTAAGCTTTTAGCATCACCGTTCTGTAGAATTGCCGACATGAAGGCGTCTCATCAAAATAAACGAGATATTAAAGCCAAAGGAACCTCTTCGCTAGAATATTAATTCACTATTACATCATTTTCCGTGGGTAAAATGGTATACCCTGTATCCTTGTAAATTTGACGCAAATTTGACGCTGGCAACAACTTAAAGCTCCGGCATCATTGCCAAAACGAGACGGGATTCTCAATTACCTTAACTGCATTTAACGGACTTGAAAAAGCAATTTGTTGCAAACTAAGGGGGGAATATAGCAAGAATCCAACGTCATGATTCGCTTACACGCCTGGAGTTTATTCTTAACGAGGCCGTGAAGATTTAAAGCAAAACCCGGATCACTGGTCACAGAGATCTTCGCCATTGGAACATCTCTTGAATGCGACGGTGTTTCAGTCACTGAGACCAGGCTGCTCAGTGACTGGACAGGATTGGGAGCTACACCAACGCCACTCTCCTTGACGTGTTTGGAGGTTGCCAAAGAGACCAAGATTTTCGGAGGGATTCGACGCCAATGCCGCCAATCGTAAAAACATTCGTGTTGGGTGGAGGCAATGGAGGAAGTGGTTCCGTCATTATCGATGTCGTCTGGAGCGCCCTCGTCTTCATCATAACAATTGCGATAGTCAGCCTTGAGGTAAACACTACTGAGGCCCTCTGGAATTGAACCGCTGAGGTCGGGACAAGAATAGGAAGCACCCAAGTGCACGGTAAAACTGACCTTCTTGTAGACCTCGCTTCGATGAAATTTCTCGGAACTAGGAGAAACACAAAATTACCCACGCATTTGCTAGTAAAAGGCCTACTCAAATATATTCCAGCAAATAAAAAACGCCATATTTTGCAGACGATGAAAAGAGTTCCAACCGTAAAAGATACTCACAGTGATCTGTGGAGCAAGACCTGTTTTCTTTGGTATCCATGAGGTTCCTGGATCAAGAAACCAATAACTACAGTAAATGTAGATTTGAAAAAGGAAGAATTGATCTTAAACGTACTTTTACACCCACAGGGCAGCAAATATCCCAAGGAATTTGCGAACTGTCAGATGATTTCCGTGAAATTTCTAAAGAGATTCAGAAAATAGTATCAGTGTCTGCGCTAGATTCGCAAGCAAACCAGTACTTTTAGCAGGACATTGCATTGGGAAAAAATAACTTACCTTCTAAATAAATGAATCGTTCAGCGTTGCAGCGCTTCTCGTGCATCCCATCCTGACTAATCAAAAATAGTTCGTTGTCATTTGAGAGAATGTCCGTTATGAAATGCGCCGACTCCATGTGTGAGTCAATGCCATACACCTGGCCGTTGATGGCAGTCACTGTCAAATTACGAAGTACACAATGAGAACTACACCTACTTACAAAATATCAGTACCAATGCCAACTCACTGTCTAAAAATATCCATTTGTCTGGAAGGGGGACAACATCACCATTGGAATTGGGAGGATTTCGGGAATGCTTTATCTGGCGACGCACTGCACTGAGGTCGGTGTAGGCGCCTATTCGAAGGCTAGCAAAGTGCTGAGCTGTGTGCAGACAAAAAAATAACTATTAAGCATAAAAGGGACATCGAGCCCTCAACGATTCCAATTTTCCACGATTGACTGGTTAGGCAACCATGGTGCGAAGGTATTCTAGTGAGTGAGTTTACGATATACCAGAATAAAAACACTCACCAGTTTTACACAAATGGTCGAGCGATTCAGGAGCTCCGTTATGATCGGGGTAGATAATGTAGATTTTCACTAGTCGACCGCTTGCTCTAAAACTTACAAACGCAATTATGATCGGTCACTTCCATTAGTTAATCGCGAAAC
This sequence comes from Taenia solium, assembly GCA_001870725.1. Taxonomy (NCBI): domain Eukaryota; kingdom Metazoa; phylum Platyhelminthes; class Cestoda; order Cyclophyllidea; family Taeniidae; genus Taenia; species Taenia solium. Next base: position 61,327 of record MIEF01009358.1, on the reverse strand, counting down.
ACCCGGCTAAGCTGTCACCGTGAGCGCGGTGAAGGCAGAGTACATCCAGGCTTAAGGCAATGTGTTATTGCGACGCGGGAGTAAGTTGACATAGTCAACCAAAGGTTAAAAAACATTTCATGATTTCATTTGTTCTAGAGCATTTTAAAGTTTCCCACGATTAAGTGTAGATATGTAGAGCGACCAGTAGAAACAGATTTTACTTCAACCACCACCCAAAGTAATGAAAAATCAGATTTTCTTTATATAAAACAGGGTTTAAAAATCAAAAAAGTCATTAAGTAAAGAAGTGATTGTGATTCAGTCGTTAAAGTGATGTGTTGGAATGTAAACCGAGTTTTCGTTAGAAATGATGCGGAATATCGCGTGGGCTTGAGCTGATTGTTAAAGTGAGGCAATAAAGATGGGAAAAGGAGGAAAGGTAGAAAAAATACGTCAGTACCTTTTAAAAGGGAGATTGATTGTCTAAAGTTCAACCTGACTTTTACTTGGTATATGCATATTATTCAGGAGCGAACCTTAAAAATTGGACCGTGTTATACTACCCAAATAACTTCAGTAGGCAGTCTAGTTCAACTGGATGAACTCGAGAGCATTACAATAAAAATAGAGAGAAGGGTGGAGACTCACTGAGCTGGCGAAGTGCCTTCGACGCGCCGTGTCTTTTGCACAACGAAAACCTGATTACACAATTGAATGTCGATGCTTGAGGGCCCGAGGCGACATGGCTCACCGTCTATCTGCATTGGAATGGTCTTTCTGGTTATCAAATGCGCCTCGGAACACTGACAAATTCGATCACCGTGGCCACCCATTTGTAAAGTAGCCTAAAAGCAGCAACAGTGATGGCTAATGGAATAATTTGTTCGTAGAGTAGATTTCAGTGAAAAAGAAGCTCGTGCCGCTGAATCCACCAAATCCTTGTACGTTTACAGCCAAAATACTTCCCGACTGGTTTATGGTGGATAACGTCTTCGAAGGTAGCTCAGCCATTAAACTACATGCCTGACACTATCTGGTCCTTGTGAAAGAAAATGATGGCTTTCGGAGACGCCTCAAAGACACCTGGGTTTAAGATCTTCAGCTCAACAGAGAAGAACCCATCGAAACCTATGCGTGCCTCCAACATAATTGAACTCTCAAGTCTTCATACTGCAATCCGTTACGAGTGAAGTGGAAGTACGGTCGCAAAGAGTCAGGACGGTGCCTGTTTCAATTGTCAGAGGGAAAAGAAGATTCTGCATTCCCTGATAGTTTGGTTTCACCGTTAGTGGCATAAAGCGCTCATTCTGATCGTTAGGAGGCAAGTGAAATTTAAGGAATGGAAAACGCGAGAAAAGTTAGAAATTTTTACAACAAAACGCACCAACGTGGTTGTAGTCAGGCCAATAACTTCCAGCTTCTTATCATCAATCCTTTGTTGTTGGTCAGGGTCGGAAGAGTGACCCCATGGATCAGTTCCAGCACTGTATCTGAAAACAACCAAAAAACCTTCTCAAATGGGTGCTTTGTGGTAAGAAAATTATCCCATTTTAACTTCCACATCTACAAGTGATTAGCTATCTTCAACCAGTCAGATAGTGAATTAGTGCCAATCGACCAAATGGGTGTCTAAAAGGTTTTTTGCTCCCGAATTTTAAAGGCTAGAATAAGCCAATATACATTATTCTCAAGCCTTTCATAAAAGTTCAAGGAATGGCTTCCAACACAATAATATTTTTTTGAAGTTAAAGAAGAATTTACAAAAATTGCAGATTAATAGAAATTCCTCAGGGTTGGATAGCCTACTTTGGAATGTTCAGGAATAGCAAGACATGTGGTCGCAGTTCCTTCAGTTTATCGTTCATATTCACTCCGTCACACTAAAATTAAAAAGGGCTCCATTTTGAGGTAGTAGATGAAGAAAGGGAGGGAAATAATTGATGGGTATCACGACGAATGCGGGAGAGTAGCTCCAAACAAGCGCCGTTAGGTATGGGACTATTTTTCAAAAAAACCTGGTCAAAAGTGGGGGAAAATACAACTACTCAAAGTCTAAAAAGCAGACTTTTAGTAATGGCCTTTCAAAAATGGAGATATTTCTCTGTGAGTAGTCCAGCTACCTGTTGCGGTGTCTTAGAAAAGAGAGGGAATGGGAAAACGAAGAGCTGCTCGTTTGTGTCGACCTAGCGACATGCCTTAGACTTCATTCGGACACGAGTTACGAAGAATCTGCTTAAGTTTTGGCTTTTGGCCGCTTTACCGGTTCTTTATTGTCTCTGGTGTAAATAGGGAGAAAGTGGATATAAAGAAAGGGGAAAAGGAGCTACCGACCTCAAGAGTGACATAGTCAGAGAGGTCTCGCCACGATCGGCGTATCAAATCCATTCCACCAACCTGCAGAAACAAAAAAAGCAACAAAAGAAGTAGCTCGTTTTTTTCCTCTAAAAATATTAATGGAATAGAAGTCGTACCCCAGCGTAGAATATCTTATTCTTCAAGCGACTGTTGAAACGGTCCGGATTGGCCTCTGAGAAGAGGAGAATGAAAAAAAGGGGGACGGAGGATAAAATGAAAGCATGAAGTGGAAAATTGGAAAAAGCGTATTGTATTTTCCGAGAAGTCAACAATCAACCCCCTCATTGTATCATTTGGTTGGGAGGACAGAGGCGGAAGGCAAAGAAGCAGCGCCCTTTCCCTACTCCCCTTCTTTCTTGTACTGCAAACCAGGCAACCATAATTAATGGGATCCGGGTTAAGCGTAATTAAAGATTAATTATTATTACCAACACGAAAATCACAAAAAAATATTCGATTTTACAAAAAAGGGGGAGAGAGTGAAAAGGCCAAAAAATTAACCGAGGAGACGACTGGTCAAAAGTCAATGGAGAAATGAGTTTCCTCGATCCTGGAGGGAAGATTGGCCAAAATGTTCCATCTAATTACCTTGACTTCCTTTTGCACAAAATCATTCACCCTATTTTTTCTTCCTCCCCCCCCCAAAAAAAAAGAAAAAAATAAGTCGTCTGCAGTCATGAAAAGGAAATGGAATGCCAGAGTAGTGACACATTCCCTAAAATCTGTGTATGAAGAAAATGCCCCACTTTCCTTTTTCAAGGATAAAAAAGGGAGCAGGAATTTAAAAAAAAATTTTACTGTTTTTGCTGAGAGGTAGGAGGAAAGTTATCTCAAATGGTGGAACACCTCTCACCACTCTTAAAGAGGGATAAGTGGGTGCTCCGATCGGAGGTGAGAGGAGAGCGGGCCATGAATGATCATTTGCTGCCTACTAAAGGTCATTACCATCTCCGCCTGGTGTGACAACCTACCGGATCATTAGGCGGTAGGTAATCACAATCTATGCTCGATGACCTTGACTCCTTCAATTTAAAAGGTCACACTTTTCACTTTCTGCCTTTCATCCTCGTGGTAACAGAGCATTCATGTTGATTGCTTGATGGTTTTCTGTGTCTCGCAATTCAAGAAGAGAGTTGAAATGATTTGTATAAAAGTCTTATTTTAAAGTAGACGATCTTATTATATCGTGTAAAGGACCAGAGATGCAGTAAAGCACAGACATCACATCGAAGCACTGGTAAACAGTCTATGTCAGATAAGCAACTTAGTAATGTGCTAGTTGTCAACAGAATCGTGATAATTTCCTACCCTTTTTGACGTTCGAGTTGGGAGAAGAACAACCTGACCGTCACGTATATGTGACACCAGTATAAAACATTAAAATCGGAGTTAATAACCTTAGCCAACAAATTAACTTAAAAATCAAGCAGTGTACCTCGAGACTCGTGGAATTCCAATGCAGTGGCGGCATCAGCACCAAGAGAGAAGTAGTTATTCATCACATTTAAGGGCAACTTATCCGACATTTGTAGCCCTCCAACTCCACCCAAAGAGGATGTCTCGATGTCGTCCTCTAGGTTGGATTCAGCTGGAGTGAGAGGACGACTTTTAATGTTCCATCTGTAGAAAAGTAAGACAGCATCCAACAGGCTGAGAAGGTAGCATAGACCAGTCAGCCATTTAAACCAAGGGGCGGATGGTCATCCGTCCACTGTAACTGCAGGTGAGACAAAGAGACCGTCTTTCCCTGCCCCTCCATTCACCCCACCTAATTCTACATCGATGCTAACCAGGTCTTTTACCAGCCGACTCACCGGTCGAGGAGGACGACGCGACCTTCTTCAACTGAAGTTAGAACCTTCGTCAGCGGCTCATCCGCATAGCCCTGGAAAAGGTGTTGAAAAAATGCCTCACTAAACTCATGAGGTCATGCAAAGAAAAGTGAGTCATCCTCCACGACGATTGTATGGAGGTTGGCTCCCAGATGGTAAACAATGAAGGAACTGCATAATCTATGATAGGAGGCCAAAGGTCGATCAATACGCCAGCGGCACATTCAGCTCACCGGGCCCCATTGAAGAGTTCTGGCCAGGTCATTCCCAGTGCCCAATGGGAGAATGGCCACAGGAGGAGTGGGATGGAGACTGAGAGAATCGATTTCCGACAGAATCCATCCCGCAGTTCCGTCACCACCACAGACAAGTACGCGGACATTTGGTAGACGACCAAACAACTCCAGACTGAAAGGCATATAAAGCATTCAAATGAGATCAGAGGTAGGATGTTGATGGGATTAAAATTTGTAGCGGTTCGGCTGAGTGGATGGATGGATGGAGTGGTGCAAGAAGGAATGCTAGCATTAGGAGCCGAATCTTCACACAGATACAATAAACAATCTGTGCATCGCCAAGGTCGAATGCTTCATTGGCTCAGCTATTCCTCAAGCTGCGATCATAGCTCCAGTACTGCATTCTGGTCCACTTCATGATACAAAAGAGTCTCCTATTTGGGGACACCGAGGAAGCAGATCGTCAAAAAACCCAATATTTCGAGAAGGAATCACAAAAGACGACCGAAGCGTAAAATAAAGCCCCACAACAACACCCAACTAACATTCAAATCGAAATGTCAAAACTGTCAAGCGCCACATTTGAACATTTTAAAGACACTGGCCTAAATGCATGCCGTATGGACAGGGAATTGATGGAGATGGGTACAACTTCAGAAGTCATTCCTCATGGGAGTTTTCAGGAGTCGGCATCATCATGAATTGTCCCGAACATTCCAGAACGTAGCGCTCCCACTCCCTCCCTCCTGATTGGTTCGTAGCATGAAGCGATGTACTTTAGGGGGGCCAATAATCACACTGAGGCCAAGGTCACGTAAATACCATAAGCATGCAAAACTGAGATACGGTCGCGTCTCCGGAATTGTCTCTAATTGGGTCGCCCACCAGCCTTCATGTACATACACAATCTGTCCCCAACGCTGCCCGGCAGGCAGCAACACCTGCAACGAATTCTTCATCTGCTGATCGCTTTGGTCGGGAAGCTTGAAGCGATCCAAGCTCACGCAACAATCTATTTCACAGGAGAAGAAAAAGTCAAATCAATTCTGGCAGGATTTGACTGCTTCTGACAACCGACCGTCAGAATTGGATCGTCCCAACTTTTCAAGCTTTGGAGACATGGAGGGAGGCGGAGGAAGCAAGAGCTTAGAGAATTTGAAGAAAAAAAAAGGTGTTAATCTCAATTTTTGGCACAAAAAGAATTGACAGAAGTGCAACATAAAAAGGCAGGACAAAGGACCAGGCCTCACCTGGTTCTCGCAAAGGGCTTACCACCAGGAATTGGGTGGTCTCGTTTGTTTAAAAGTACAATCCAGCAAATAAGGTACGATACTGCTATTTGGCTATTTATTAGTACAAAAAGAAGTTATCGAAAAATTTTTGGAAATTTGCTTACCCTTGCCTCGTTTACTCACTTTCTCCTCCTTCACTCCTCCAGTCCTATTGACTATGGCTAGGTACAGCGAGATTCACCCGACTTTTCTTTTCACTTCCGATACGAAAGCATAAAATAGGAACTAATTGATTGGTTTTTCTACTTTCCAAAGAACGCTCTAGAAGGTTTCGGCTTTGTTGAAAAGGATGGGAGCGGGGACAAGAGACTAGTAAGTGACAAGAAGGTTAAAGTGGCCCTCTGTCAAATCTCACTGCTTAGAAAGTTATACTTAAAGAGAAGGAGCAATCCTCAATCCAACATTGGTTTTGTGTGGACGGAGCGGATCGGTGTGTGTGCGTGTGTGTGTCAAGGGGACCAACTCGGAGTTGGAGTTGTCGCGAGGAGTCGGTTTGGCTTTAATTGAATTACTTAAGGATGATCTTGCTAGAGCAAGGGAAGTGAAACAAAGCCCCACTACTGCGACAGGGAGGGATCATACGAAAGGTAACGCACAAGTAGGTGGTTCTCAAGTGAAAATAACTGGGAATTCAACATGAGAGGACGCTCACTTATAACCTTTGAGCTTTGGAGTGACAGAGAACATCCATTCACTATCGACTTTCCACCCAATGGTTCAACTGTCGATTCAGCTACTCATTTAGGAAGCCTTTCAAATCTTTTTCCCTATTTTTCATCTATTCCTCCATCCGCCCATCCATCCACCTCCTTGTCTAGCCATCAAAGTAAGGCTTCACTCCTTCAGCGAGGTCTTCACGACTGTCAAGGATCGGCAATATTGGCAACTCACCCCAATCTCGGTCCTCCCTCGGTGAGACTGAAGACTTGCCGCGGATTTAATAAGCCCTGGAACTTTTTTATCAATCTCGCACCCTGATTTCCACCAGCTTTGGGATTGATAAACACCACAAGAGGACAGGTGGCACTTCGACATGACGGTTTCACCACAAAGGGAAAGTCACACGTGACTGAGGAGACGGGTCGTGGAGAGGCGAGAGGAGAAGGGACGCGGGCGAGGCCGATAACAGAGGTGCTGGCCGTTACAACATCATCTGTGGAGTTTAATTTGCGGTGACGGTTATCAAGGACTTCTACAGATGCCGAGGGTTTCAGCGTCGCAGGAGCCAGGCTAAAAGCGGGATTGGAGGGACTGCGACAGAAGGAGACGTCTTCGGGATCCTAGAGAGTAAAAGCAGGTTGTTTAAAATTTTGTTGGTATGCAAAAAAATCCCCAAAATAAATGTTTATTTTTGGAGGCGAAACTTTAGCACTGATGGCAGGATGAATGGGTGGATTGATAAAAAGATAGCTGGACGTTTGAATGAATGAGAAAAATGAACTGATAAACAGGTGATTGAAGCGATGGGTTAGTGATTGCACAGCTGGAAGGTTAAATAACTTCTAGGAAAGGAAGTGGTTGCATTTCGATTATATGATTCCTAAAATTCTATTACTTAAATAATTCGATAGGACAACGTCGTCAATGTTCTATTGATGAGGAAATTCTATTCAGTTTTGCTATTAAAGTTTTTAGCTTTGACAACTACACGACCCAAGTAATCTTGAGAAGGGAAAAAATTAATTGAACTTAATTTTGGTTCCATAACAATGTCAAAAATTGCATCCAAAGGCGACCGGACAATTGGGAGGGACTTCGACTATTCTGGTTGGTGGAAGAGCGAAGAAACCAATCAGAGACTTGCTTTCAGTCACAGTGCCTCCACAAAAGATAATTGAATAAATTGACATAACTTACTGAAAACGAAAAAAGTTCCCCACTAGAACCAATCTTTAATTACAAAACTAGCCTTCTGTAATCAGTCCGAAGGAAATTCAACGATGTTAAGCAGACAAGATGACAGCAAAAATGTGCAACGGGGCGAACTATCTCCTTAATTTTTGACGTGGCAAATGTGCTAACTTAAATAGACTTCCAAATCCAGCTAATCGCTCTGTTACCAATACAGGAAAAGGCGAAGAACAAGGTTAGTAATATAAACTATCTTCTGTCTATTTATTCGCAAAAAAATGGGAAAAGCAAAAGGCGTAGGACAAAATAGAACTAATTTACCTTGACTCATCACTTCGTATTCCAATTTGCCATTAGCCAAGTCGTGGTGTTTCCCAAAAAGATGTTTCGTATTTGATACCATTAGGTTTCGTGTCACAAAACGATGCATATTCAAAACTTTTGGGGAACCAAAACCGATCGCTCCTGAGCTCTAGACAGGCTTAGGCAATGCTAGCTAACTGTAAGAGGTAAGAATGCTAAGGAAAACCGACTACATTTTTCCTTCATCATGGCGCAAGGGCACCTCTCGATGTTTAATGTTCCACCAATAAAAAAATTAAATTTAGTAAGACAAAAAGACATATTTTAAATTGATGGACTTTGCGCCCAAGCTAAACCAATGGCCGTCGAATAATTGGCCTGGCTTTTACGAATGAAAAGCAGTACCAACTCAAATAAACTAAAGCCCAAACATTATCGCACTAAACAACACTCGAACGGTGAGGCCACGATCTTGTACTTCTACAAAGTGGAATTTTCTTTTTCGTTTGCAAAAAGCCACAAATTAAATACAATAGCGTAGCACAAATTTTTCTAGGCAGTTCATTGGTTAACCGTCGACACCGTGATTGGTCAGTGGCTGGTAAATGAGTGGCACACTTAATATTGACTACTTCCGAGAGCAACATTATTCAAGTGCTCAATGAGCTAGCTAAATTGGAATTGATAATTAAAAAAACAAAGACTAAGGCTAGTATAGGCAATTGTACGGTATTCTTGTTAAAAATCAACAGTAGCATTTAAAATGCACTACTTTTCCCATTTAAAATATCACCGCAACACCTCTTTGCCAAAGTGTCAACATTTTTTTCCGCCAAAACGAAAAAAAAGTGGATTTCTGCTCCCACATTTGAAAGGTGAAGCGATCATCATGGCGCTAGGAAAGGCTGAAGTTGATTAATACAATCGTGCGACAGTTGGAGGACATTTTTCTCAGCCCCCTTTAACTGATCACCCAACGCAACACTTCATGGCTTCGCGAATCCTCTCTCCTTCGCCTTTGTGTGTGACTTCAGAGAAGACTGCATCTAACAAAAGCTCTCATTGTCTCCTCATTGCATTGCACTGACGACAAAGGCAGCTGCTGATAAGGAAAGACTTATTTGTTTCCTTTTGCCAAAGCTGATACAATACCGGACTGTTGTCTCTTTCGTAGGTGGAGGGCCAGCATGCCCACTCATTCGGAGGGAGCATGGATACACAGTTCACAAAACTCACGAAAGAGGGCGAAAGAAAGAGTGAGGAAAAAGAGGAGAGAGAGTGATTCATCCGACTCAACAGGTAGTGTGGATACAACAACCGCATTTGCGTGTTGTTGTGCCCGCTTTCAATTTCAATTGAACAACTTAGTTGAAGGGCATGATGGCACTGCGCTGAGGAGGCAGGAGGTCTTACCACCGGATGCGGTGGTATCATTTGTAAGGAAATTGGTTGATTAATTCTGCCAGTAATAACTCGAGGGAAATGCTGGTGGAAGAAGGAGAGAAATAACTTGCCCGATTAGACATTTTGACGATCCACGACGGTGGAATGATGAGTTTGGCGTGTTTCCCAAGTTGACAGCTGACAGAAAGCAGGGCCGATTCGAAGCACTCTGGTTTGTTGTGATAGCACAGACGGCACCACGCGCACTGCATGCATAGAGTATCCTGAACAAACAACAAACCATCACACTCCCTAATAAGTCAATTAGGGGACATGGAATGGCAGAATATGCCACAGCACCAGGAAGCTGTCAACATCTGCCAAAAAGGGAACTTAAGCATTCACAAAGGGCATAACACGGCCATACATCAAACATGCAAAATACCTCAAAGATTTTTTAAGTTAATAGATTTTGGATGGAGTTTTCGCATTGAAAAGGGGGCGAGAAGTCTCCTCGTGTAAGCCAATACAGCCTTCACTTACGCGAAACTTGAATTTTGTTTGTATCCACTAAAAAAGGCAAGGAAAAAAATAGTCCAGTTAACTCTTCGATTTCGCACACTTAAACGGTGATCTGGTGAACAAAAAAGCACAAACCCTTCCGCAGGCTTGACAGCGATCTTCTTTTTGCCTCCGAAGTACCCAGTGATGCTTCACTACCATCTAGTCATAACAGCGGAAAAATACCCTTCTTTATTAGCTTATTAGGAAGAAAATTCTTTACCACTTATTAAAAAATGCGACATTTGTTATATTTCTTCCAAAAACATTCCGGAAATTCGTTCATCTTTTTTTAAGACATTTGATTGGTGAATGAAGAGCGAATGGTGAGCTCAGACACGGAAAGGAACCAATCAGATATTAGCAAGATACTTTGCTGCAAATTTGACAAAAAAGGTATAAAATACTATGAAAAAGTAAGCTATTTTGCATAGTTAACTTGTAACTTTGCTTTTGTTTCCTTTTGAGGGGGGATGACCTCACCTGATCATCGTTTTTGTCACGATAAGTGGACGAGACAGCCTGTCGAAAAGTGGGTTTGCATTTTGCGTCGAGCTAAAAAAAAGAAGCTAGAATAAAACGAAGGTACTAAACAGCATAAGCAATGTAAGTTGGGGTCTTGCAGAAGTCAATGAATGGGCAAAGATTTAGCCACCACCGAGGATTTGACTGTAGTCTTGCCAAATAAACTCACTCTCGGAATGCAAGCAATGTGACAGATTATTTTGCATGAAGAACACTTCTTCCGTGGACCGGTCTTCTGTAAAAAAATAAAAGTACAAATGAACTATACGCACAGACTAAAAACGCAAAGTAGGATAATATAATTCATAAAATAAAAGCTAACTAGCCTCAAAAGTAACGTGGCCTCATTACTTAAAGAAGAATATTTAAAAGGCGGCGAGGGAATGAGAGTCTGATCGTTGAACGAGCAGCCAACGAAAGTTGGGGCCACATCACACGAACCAATCAGGAGGCAGTCTTCATTCTTCTGCTCTTTACGATTACGGTCTACTTGAGGGACTTCGTAAACCCCCCCCTTCCCCATCAAAGTAGAGAAAAACTTCAAATAATTTGAGAAGAATTACCACGCATTGAAAGTCACCGACGTAGCAATAATCACCGGAGGCCGAAGTATCGTACCAAAGATGACAGTCTGGTCTTTCATCAGCCTACACCAAAAAAGCAAAAAAAAATGTCATCAGGTATCGACAAGTCCTCCATTTCTTATTTCATCTTCCTTTGCCAATTCTATGAATGAAACGCGTTCGATGTGACTCTTCACATTCCTGATCCGATTACGGCTTAACAAGTGAAATACATGGCAAGTTATGTCTGTGCAAATTTAAAACCGGAAAAATGAGACAAATAAAACGGGGAGAACGAGCTGTTGCCTTGGCAGAATAGGGCAGTAAAAAGAGCACGGAAATATTGCTAGGAAGATATGTGTGCAGTAATTTGGAGTGATGTCCCGACTTCCTACAAAGCAGTCAGTGCAGAGGGTGGAGGAACGAAGCCAAACAACCCCTAAAAAGCCGCACTGGGGGCCCAACAAACGAATGAATGAAGGAACTGGTAATGAATGATTGGACGAACACGTTAGTGGTCGAAGGAATGAATGAGCGATTGACTGGGGGAAGGAATGAATGAGCAAGCGAGTGGTTGAATGAACAAGTTAGCGAGAGAACGACTAAGAGAATGAGTGAGTAAGTGGGGAAATGAGTAAATGGGCAATTGATCAAGTTAAAGAGTGAATGATGAAGAGAGTGAACAGGTGCGCGAATGAAAGGTATACATTAATGCACTACGCATTAACAGGCTTAGTTTGTGCACCATTCAAATATGCTGGGGCTAATTGAAAGAAGTCAACGAAGGATCTGCAGAATATTTGCATTATTTTTGGGATAATTAGTGATTCCGTTGCTAGACTTACTTCATCCCATCAACATCTTATCCAGAGATCAGCCAAAAAAGGGCGCCACATCTTTTTTTATGCAAAAAAAGTGCTTTCTGACATTTATTGGAACTTTACAACAATTGATGCGTAAATTCGACACATACGCACACAAAAAAACACGCTTTTGGATAAAACGCAGTCCCAGAGAGGATTTATTCAATGTTTAAAAATGCACACTCCACAACGACCTTGAGCCTCATGAGCCAATGAGTAGGAGGCAATGTGAGTCAATCACTGCTACACGATGTCTGAGTACCGCAATCGCAGGAACGGAATTTTAAATGAGCTTTGCCCCATTTTAAGGCATTAGGTGACAAGAAAAATCAGAAAGTAACAGCAAGTGAACGAAAGAAAGGCGTTGAATCTACTATGCTCTCTTTGCAACAGTCTGGAGCCCTCAGGCTCGAGATGGAAGAACCACATGAGAAGGGCAGGCGTGGGAGAATAGGACACATGCATTTAAAAGTTTTCGTAACCCACCTTTAAACTGGCCTGATCTAATACCTTTCGACCACTGTGTTCGGCTTACTAATAAGCCAACTTCTTTGTCGTATGCAATTATTTACAACGGCCCCAATTTGTGGCTGAATTAATTTTGTGCAAACTTCAAACGGTTTGTGGAATTTATAATTAGATCAAGGCTTTGGTCATTAAAGGAGTCAGAAAGGGGTTATGAGCCGGTTCACCTCCCCGTCCCCACGCTCCACCCCTCTCTCCGCCCGCCTGCCTGCCTGCATGCTTGGCTGCCTCCCCGCCTCCCTGCCTTCTGTTTCAAAATCTTCAGAAGTTAGCAACCGCTGAAGCAAGTTTAACTGAGAGATCGATCAGAAGCCGTCAGAAGGCTGCCTTCTCCACTCAACTAGGGTGCACACACACACACACACACAGAAACACACACGAAAAAAGAAAGTGCGAAATGTTTTCACTTCTGACTGTAGACACGCGATTTCCCTTTATTCCTTATTCCCCTACTTTGCTTATTCGGAATGGGTATTCGCAGGAAGACTTGTGGGCAAGTGGATTGCAAACGTCTCCGAGTGGGCAGCCCAAGCAGACAGCAAAATTACTGACGAGGAAATCAAATTCAACACTCTCATAATCCTCCGATCAGATTATCTAGACACCATAGGGGGAAAAAAACCGAGTGTGGCGCATTGCTTACAAGCGACTTGAAGGGAGGCGTAAACAACTGTCAAGTCAAGCTCCTAGTTTACGTGCGGGGAAGGTCTAGCCGAAACGCGCGTCTGTCAGTCATTGCACGGTACTCGTTAATAATAAAAACTCTGTATGACACTTTCTTTGCATTTCAAACGGTCCTACTTAATTGCTTGCTCCTGTCAGACTTATTGTGAAGTACTCGAGGAAGGTGGGCTGGGTGGTAATGGATTACGCCAATGAAAAGGTGGTTTGAGTGATGATTGAGTCTGCGACAGCCGCACATTGTCGACGAGACCTCCTAGGCTCGAGAACGGTGGCCGCCATTGGCTCAAAGAAAGTGCAAAACAGGTCACCTAAACCTACGCCCCATCAAGTGGGAGGGGAGAGGTTTTACCGAAGGCATCCAAGGCAATTGGATGCCGCATGCCATTCATTAGCCACCAAAGACGGGTAATAAGTTTTAACGACGGCAATCAACTTGTTCTTCACTTGATTTCATAAAAAAGGGGAAAAAGTTGGCCCTGGTATTAAACTTCTTAGCGGACTGAGTGAATGAGTAGGCAAGGGAGAGTGAATCAGTGACTGAGTGCGTGAGGCAATGAGTGAATGACTGACTCTGACAAGCAAGGACGTTCGATGGCAGAGAGTAGGACGACCATATCCCTGAGTGATGCTAGGGTCTGTATCACTTCATTTCTAGGGTGGACTATCATCTTCTCTTGGCAAATAGACCAATTAAACTGTTTTCCTGTGTGTGTGAAAAGACGCTAAAGAAAATGGCAATTTTGAGAGAAAGGAAGGGATAAAAACCAAGCGATAACTAACAGAGCACTCGTTTTTACTAAGCGTCAAATCATGAAAAAGGAGGAAGTTCTCCTTTTAGACGAAGAAGAAGGCGAGAAAGTCGTAAACTCGAAAGGGGGAGGAGGAGTCACTTGGGTGGGACCATACTGACTGCCAATCCCTCATTTGGACAATAATAAAAGCTGTCACCCCGGGAAATAAAGATGTCAGCAAAAATTTTGTGAATTTCACATAAATGCAAGTATGTAACAGACATTGTGAATGGAAGATACGTGTCTTGCTGGACTGGAAGCACATATTCATCCCCACTTCGGCGTATCTGATCGGAATTAGGAGAGAAGGGCGAGGGGAAGGAGAGGGGGAGGAGAAGGCGAAAGAGGAAGGGAGGAGAGGGGAAATGAGTCCCCTTCTCCGATTAGTAAATGGCCAGACTGAGGAAATAGATGCAGAGCTTCAAAGAGGTCACAGTTATGAGAGAGAGAAGGAGGAAGAGAACCGTGATAGGAGAGGATTTGGGGAATAAAGCGTATATCAGTGAGGGAGATCTATTGGTGAGTAGAGGCTAGAACGATCTCCCATATCCCTCAATTTATTCTTTCCAAATTTATTATGCAAAAAGACAGGGAAGAGGCATTGTCTTACCGTCCATTTGGGAAGACTGATAGACCAAGAGGTGGCGGAGGTGTTGTTGCCAGCGTCATTAGAGTTACTAAGAAGGAGGGAAGAAGTTGTGAAAACAAAGAATTGTTACTTAAAGGTTCTTGCAACGGGAGAAGGAAACACAAAAATTGCCCCTTTCAATAAGCCAGACTAAGAGAATGAACATTTTGGATCTTCCACTTTGAGGGGATAAAAAGTAGTCTACAAAACCAAATCGACTGCAAATATAATTTTAAAAAATGGACATTGAAGAATGCAGAAAGATGAGGAGGAGGAGGAGGTGGACACGTTCCACCACAGTTTGCATAAATGGATGGATGAATAGATAGCTACAAGGTGGGTGAATGAGTGGGTAAAGGGATGCTTCTGCAAGGCTCTGATCCTTCCAACGCAATCTACACAACCCAAAAGCAGATGCTCAAAAGCCTTAATGGCCCATCTCGACGCTCAAATTCCTCTCCTGAACTAAACACCTTAAAGACCACCAAAATTACGCCACAGATCCTCCAGAAACGCAGAGAAATACGTCCTGGGAGGGCAAAAAGTGATTAATTTAGAAGCCTCCTTGTCCAATATAAACAAGTACTACTTTCAAAATCAACAACAAGGAGGCTTGTAGGTCAGACCGAGACTTGTGAAGTCACATAAACAGGCCAATGGGGGAGGAGAGACCACCGTAGTGGTAGTAGACACGACGATGACAAATGCATCATGTCATAGTTCAGCCTACACATCATTAACCAAGCAGCGAGCTGCCGAGCTGTATAGGTAGCGCATGCGTTCGTGGACGGATCTGCGTGCTCAGCCGCAGTAAGCCGTCGAAGAACGATTGTGTCCCAGCCGCTGACGGATTCAAGGCCATCGCTACACCATCCAATCGATGAACGAGCGCTCAGTGGAAACCTCGTAGAACGCTTACTCGGAAAACTGCACAAGTGTAAGATTATGCCCAGATAACGATGAGTTAGGTCACGACACCGATTCGCCTCCTCCCCCTCCCCCTTTCCACCTATCCGAGTGGTTAATAGTTGCTGGACCCTGTCTCGAAAGAGAAATGCATTTCTTTACACACAAAATACACGAATTGGTCCCTACCGAACCGCCCATAATCACTTGAAAAAAGTTGAGCATGATGTAAACAGAGCAATCGCCACACCGAGATGTTTCTCGCTCTCCCGCAGTAACCTTGACAATTTGGAGGGGGAAAAGTTATCTCAGTTTTTCCCCAGATGTGATTTGTGTTTGGTTAAGTAACACCGTTTAGGTGACAGCCCAAGAAGTTTGGGCTGTCACCGCTTCTCAAGAGGAAAGACGACCGCTCCACCACTCACAAAACTTTGACAATTTACGAACCCTTCTTTCTCCACTGCACTAGCATGTCTTTATCTAGCCAGTCTTTATTATTCAAAGGATTTGCTACTGCAGAGAGGCTGAAGCAACCGATTGGATAGGGGCATAGTACACAAAAGGCGTCTCCTTGTTAAATGATTGAGGTGTGTATGTGAGAAAAAAAAGATGGAGAGTTTATCGCCTTGTTGAGAGCTCGGTAGAGGGGGAGGAATGCAACGCCTCCCTAATGAGGTTAGGGAAGGTTGAAATGCGCACATCAGAAGAGAGGCAACGCAAAGCACAGAAGAGAGACAGCGCTCACACCTATTTTACGATCGCTCTACCCCTCTATCGCTGTCAAAAGAAGATAGGAGAAGAACCAACCCCCCAAATGCTTGTAATCCAATTAATTAATTAGCAGGACGATGTCAGTTCATCAAAGGAATTTAAAAAAGGAATTTCATAAATTACTTGTTTGAATCCGCACCTTCCATCCCCACCCTGTGGTCCCCCCGCACCCCCCTCGCCTTCGACCAAGAAGAGAGGCAAATGTGGAAGCAGAAGAAAGTTAGCCAAAAATAGCAAATAAAAAATGACCGCTTTATGATGCATGAAGCTTCTCAGCTGTCAGTAAAGGGGAAAAAATGTTTTCCATCTTTTAATCGATTTTGTGCCAAAAAAAGGAGGACTCTACTTCGTTTAAAAGTGAGGGAAAACGCGCCTCCCTTTCGTGATGTCCTGAAAAGCACCAAACAAAATCCGCACTTCTGTTCTGGAAACACAAAAATTCGCAGCATCAGGAAGGGAAGTTATCAAAACTCTTTTTTTTCGCCTCGGGGAGTAAATGGTCATCGCCGCCCCCACAAAGGGTATGCTCCATTTAAAGTTGCACTTCTATCCCTCAAACTCTCTCACCCCTGACCGAGACTGTTCAACATCAATTTCACTGTTGGCCACAATTTGGTTTAATCAGTCTGGAACTCATGTCAAGTATCTGTGACGCCGAGTTTGCAGGAGAAGCGGAGTGTCAAATTGCGTGAAAGACGTTTAAAGCCTTTCCACATTCTTAGCACCACCCTTCCTTAAGGAGAGTAATAAAAACTGCTAATTTTATAAAGAGAGGAGTAAAAAGAATGTTATTTTCGGGTGACTAATTGGCGGTAGGTAATAACTAGGTGGCACTTTGTGGTGATTGGAACGGTACAAAGCTTAACAAACTTTTCGAGTGGGAAGAAAAGATGAAACAGAGGAATGAAAAAAACCCAGCTCCAATTTTAATAGCTCAAGTTAGCCAAATATGTTGCCCTTTGCTTTACTTCGGCTCTAATCTGTGCTTGCATAGGAGATTAAAATTACACCACTGCCTTAACCATTCGCATCCACTGATTGGGGACATGCTTAAAAAATAAATGGAAGGCTACAATGCTCGGTACGAAAGGGCCAACGAGTTCCCCGCATCTGCTGGTAGAACCTCCCGCCTCCTCAGCACAGTGTCACCATGGCCTTAAACTAAGTTGTTCAGGTGGAATTGAAAGCAAGCACATCAACATACAGATGTGGTTGTTACCTCCACACCACCTAGTGAATCGAACAAGTCATCCTCTCTCTCTGTCTCTCTCTCTCCCTCCCCTTTTTCTTTCGCCCTCTTTCGTGAGTTTTGTGAACTGTGTATCCATGCTCCCTCCGAATGAGTGGGCATGCTGGCCCTCCACCTACGAAAGAGACAACAGTCCGGTATTGTATCAGCTTTGGCAAAAGGAAACAAATAAGTCTTTCCTTATCAGCAGCTGCCTTTGTCGTCAGTGCAATGCAATGAGGAGACAATGAGAGCTTTTGTTAGATGCAGTCTTCTCTGAAGTCACACACAAAGGCGAAGGAGAGAGGATTCGCGAAGCCATGAAGTGTTGCGTTGGGTGATCAGTTAAAGGGGGCTGAGAAAAATGTCCTCCAACTGTCGCACGATTGTATTAATCAACTTCAGCCTTTCCTAGCGCCATGATGATCGCTTCACCTTTCAAATGTGGGAGCAGAAATCCACTTTTTTTCGTTTTGGCGGAAAAAAATGTTGACACTTTGGCAAAGAGGTGTTGCGGTGATATTTTAAATGGGAAAAGTAGTGCATTTTAAATGCTACTGTTGATTTTTAACAAGAGTATCAACCAGTTACTAATTGGAGCTCAAAATTTCCCAAACTCTGAGACGTGGTTTTTAATAATTTAGACGCAAAGAAGGGAGACCTATTGTCGATGTGGACACACAGCACCAATAACCTGTGGAGCTCTCATCAACCGATGATTAACCAATCACGGAGAGAATAAACCCTTCGAAAATTTCTTAAATTACTCATGCTTAAAAGAGGTTAATGTCTACATAGTTTGAATAAAGGCATGAAACAAGTGGGGCAGTGAATTTACCGAGATTTGAAGGGACCGTCGGAAATCCGTCTTAACATGTTCCATTTGTGTGTGGACAGAGCGATCATAGAACGTTATGTTTACATTAGGCCAAAACAATGGCTACCCGTTAGACCAATGATTACTAGCGTGCGTTAATGAGAGCTACCTACGCGGTCAGTTCAGTAAACATATGCAAATTACCTAGGAAAAACGCGCCACCTGATCAGCCTCCTTTGGTCTCGATTATACCAGCCCCTTGAGCTCACAAAGTCACTTTTCGATGATTATCAGAGTCAAGTAGATTGATGGGCAAATTCCCACTTTGTGCCTGTCTATCAATCAGTTTTGGCGCCGGGACCTCATTGGTCGTAGCTACGAGTACATGGCTGAGTCATAAGGCATTGACCCGACCTGCACACGAGTAGCCTTAGGACGAAAAGATGAGAAGTTGCCTACTAAATAACTTCCGGCTTTTAAAAATTGAAAAACCATTCTAATTGCACATAGAACTGGAGCAAAAATGATAAGTGCTCCGTGGAAAGGAGGGTGAACAAATCGGTGGAGTTAACCTAGGCCAAGGGTGGCAGTTTGGGGAGCAACTCATGGCGTTGTGATAGGTACAAAGTCGACTGCTTAAGTGGACTCTGAACCGCGTGTTTTTGTATATGGCTGCACTCGCGACCTTATGGAGCATGTCAATGGATTGATTTAACAATAATATGCACTGTCAGAAGTCGTCAGGTTGTCTACAAACCATTGCGGAAGTGGAGCATGCTCCTGATTAACCATTGGGAGTGACCTTTGTAAAGTAAGTTTTCTAAGAGCACAATGAGATTGATAATCAAGGTTATCCAATGGGTCCACTCCTTTGTTGACGGATTAACCCCCTCCTCGTTATGAGGAATTAAGGAGAAAAGAAAGCGGCAAATTGAAATCGCTGCAAGTCAACGAGTCGGGATAGCTACCGCATCACCCACGGTAAAGCATTTTCGCCATTAATTATCCAACGGCAATCTTGTCAACAAAGAGAACAAGAAATCAACAGCAGGAAAAGCGGAGGAGGCCGTATTATCCGCATTTCCCATGTCTAAGAACTAATGCCCTGGAAATGTTGACCTATTGAAAAGAATAAAGAGGCGCCTTGAAGGCGAGGCATTTCCTGATGTAATTAGCCCCACGAGATCCACCACCAGATGGTGCATCTGTGGGAGAGCAATTTCGACCCCTTAATCGTCAAGGTCATAACAGGGCTAATGTCCAAAGATTAATGGTTGTGCTGCACAAATTTATGATCTAACCGACCATTGGTCACAGCAATAGCCAATGCGCAGATCGCTAGCGATGACGTGGCCAATCAGGCGGGAGGGAATGTGCAAAATCTGTGCATGCTGAACCCACCATGCCGTAAGAGTTACTTAGGCGACTACTGATAGTTACCATGGCAGCGCCTTCCAATTAAGACGTATAATGCAGTCTACGCATTAAGAGGCTGTGTCAAACCTTTATTTTTTTGCGATGATGTGATAAAAAAGAGTTGAGGGTACTGGTGAGTAGTTTACGGAATTCCTACTACGAGATCGCTCACGTATGCAATAAAGCGTCACAACGATGAAAGAGATGACGCTCTAGAAAGTAGTCACGCAGAATTACTTCAATGTGCCACATAATCAGTTAAGAAGTGATAGGTAGTTGAACAACGTCATGACATACAAATCGCAGGGGCGGATTGACGCAGAATCATACGCGCGAATTACCTCACTGTTAAATGTTTAATGAGAGGTGGTTACCGTGCCGAAAACGAGCCATATTCAGTGACAAACAACTACTGATTCGGAAGTCCAGATGACTTAACCAAAGAGAAAATTCTTAAAAGATAATTTTTTTGACAGATTTTTCTGAACCCTTTTTCCCTTGCCTCATTTTTGGTTAGCCATCTAGGCGACATGCTACTCATTTGGTGGAAGTAGCATAAAATTGAACCGAGCCAAAGAGGGAATTTCGCAAGCTTTACGCAGCTAGAAAAAAATATGATAAAACAATTCAATTAAGGGGTTAACGACAACTATGTAGCTCGCTGGACAATTGCAGGGTGGTTGCAAACTAAGTATGCAAGGGCGCAGAACATGAAATAAACTGCATTTGGCATAAGCGGAGATTTGACCCCACTCGATGTTACTCCTGCTGCTTTGCGTGCATTCGCGTGTATGTACGTCCTCAAAATTATCAGATTGACAAATTGATGACATCGACTTCGAGCATGCCACTTTCGGCTGTTACAACCCAGGACAGTTAGCCCGACACGCAAAAATTAACCATCTTATCGGTGTGTCAAAAGGAAAAACCAGAAGCCAAAGGGAGGATCAGTGTGAAATAAAACTACGAGCCTGATGCAAAAGGGACACAATATGATAAAAAAGGAGGCTATCCAAAAATATTTAGTGCACGAAACCGAACAACTTAGGTTATAAGCTAAACAAGAAAACTATTATACTAAAAGGAAGAAGTTTACTAAAGCTAAGAGAAAAAAGATACAGAGAAAAACTGTGTGCCAGAAATTATGACAGTTGAAAACTGAGTCCTAAATGTCAACACTTCGGTAAAAAATGGCACAACCAAACTTAGTCTAACTTCACCTAGAGAGGAGAGATGGAAATTTTGAAATGATTAAATGTAGAGTGAAATGCTATACATCGAAAGGTCCTTAGATTTACACGAATCTAACAATAAAAGCAACTGACTCATCGATATTTAATTGATCGTCATTATGTTCATCGGAGTCGAAAAAGCGTGACTTTATTGTTTTGCGTAGGTGACGTAAGTTCTGATAACTGGAGGATGAAGTCAACATTCCAAGGGACAGCGAAACCTATGCATATAAAGAGAGAAGGGTAAAGACACTGCTTTCGCTGCAGGAACCACTAAACTAGACAAACAGAATTGCAGAAAAAGACACATTGTCCTGAAAAAATATGGTGGAACAAATTGAGAGGGAAAAACTTTATATAAAAGCGCACAAGATACTAAGCACATAGTAGCTTCAATGAAAGCAGATACAAATGACAAGCAACAAAATATCGATTCAAAACGCTTGATTAACATTGATAATCACATCCTCACCCCACCTAGTATGAAAAAAGGTAAATTTAAAATGCCAGACCATTTGAATGATGAACAACCTTTAGGGCAATATTATTTTACAAGTTAAAACACGACGAATTCAAAATGTTTGACACAAACCAAAGAAGCAGCTTTATACATAAGAATTTTTGGATCAGCGCAAATAAATTAATCCTATATCGTTTTGCATGATTTGGATACTTGTGAATGGCCTAATGCATTTGACAATATTTATGCAAATGATCGACGCCCTGGTTAGAAAGCAAATCCAATTTCTGTGTTCAAACTTTGCATTTGTAAAAAATCAAACAGATGCGCTTATGCTCTGGCTTCGTCTTAAACGCACAAATGAACATTTGTGCCAATCATCTCATTTGCTTTTGCATTTTGCTCCACACTTTTTGTACCCTTGCTGTTATCATAAGGCAGTTAATTTTTAAGAATGTTTGGGTTGGTGAAATTACACTATCCTGCCGAATTTCTCGAGTTTGTGACCGAATTCTAAAACTACGACTTGCCTGATTGTGGTTGTTTGTTTTTAGGGACTGCTTACTTAACAATGTGAAATCGTGCTAATTATTTGTAATTCAATACTTCAGTCCATGATGTTTGTTTAAGTTCTCGGTTTCTCTTCAAATACCGGCGCGTTGGTCACTACCCTGTGAGGGGCACTCGAGGATGCCTGAGGTCGAAGGTTGTCCGCTTTCGCTGGTCGCTTTCATTCTTCCTATGACTCCTTCTCTAGTTAATTCGAAGTTCACTCTTGCCTTTCGTTTTTTCGTTTGCCGTTGTTGAGTTCGTATTGTTTGGCTGATGCACTCATTATCGTGTGAGCATTTTTTACTCAGGTTTGGAGGACTGCGTGGAAGAGCGCGTTATTAATGAGGAGTACAAAATTTGGAAGAAAAATACTCCCTTCCTTTACGACTTGGTGATGACCCATGCCCTGGAATGGCCAAGCTTGACTGCTCAATGGCTTCCCGAAATTACTCGGTGTGTTATTGTGGTTCACTTAGTTGGGTTACTTGCTTTGTTTTATGCATTTTTTCCACATTTCAGTCCTGAGGGCAAGGACTACTCTATTCACCGTCTCATTTTGGGCACTCACACATCGGATGAACAGAACCATCTTCTCATCGCCAGTGTTCAGCTGCCTAATGATAATACCCAGTTCGATCCCAGCAACTACGACCCGGAACGCGGGGGTGCGCTTGTAGTGCTTTTCTTGTTGTCTCTTTGTAAGACTTTTCATTATGCTTGTTTTGGGGACCTCTTATAGAATTTGGTGGATTCGGTGCAGTGACGGGCAAGATTGAGATCAACATCAAGATTAATCACGAAGGTGAGGTAAACAGAGCACGTTATATGCCGCAGAATCCTTGTGTCATCGCTACGAAAACGCCGAGTGCGGATGTGTTAGTCTTTGACTATACTAAGCATCCAAGCAAGCCTGATCCCTCAGGTGTTTGTGAGCCTGAGTTAAGGCTGAGGGGACACCAGAAGGAGGGCTACGGATTATCTTGGAACCCTAATCTCAACGGATACCTCTTATCAGCCTCTGATGACTACGTAAGTCGCGGTGTCGTCCTTCAGACTGGAGGATTGAATTGATGTCACCTGGGACTGATGGAAGTGATTGATGGTTTAAACTTAATTGAATATTAATCTTGCAGACCATATGATAAATTGCAGGTAGCTTTCCGCTTCATTCGTACATTTTGCTTTTGAATTACATATTCGTTCAACTTCTTCAATCTAATTTGTTGCTGTCTTCGTAATCCTCCACTGATGCGACCAGCTTTGCTTTTTGTGTTCATTTTCGTGAGGCTGCGATCCGCACAGGCGGTCTTAGATTTCCTCTAACGATTTGGTGTCATTTTTTTGTCGCTCTTTCAGTGATTGCCTTTAATATGTTCTTCGACCTCTTTTACGCTTACGAGGTGTGTTTGGCCTAATGTACGGCGCTAGTAAAACTGTTTACTGAATAATGTCTCAACTCTTATTGTTCTCGACTATTTGGAGCTCTATGAGTTGATCTCTGTCTTGGAAAGCATTTAGAGAATTCCGGTAGCACCTCATTTCGGACGCCAGTTCTAATTAACCTCATTTCCTTAGGTAGGTAATCCTTATGACTCGGTGTTTACTGTTTGAGGCCAATTACTTTTCTTAACTTACCCTTTTTGATTCGATTGCATTCTGATACCTACTAGTCGTTACACATTTGTTGGATGTTTGGATCTTAACACGATAGAGCTAAAGAAGCCAAAGTCTACGATTTTGTTCTAATGGCAGACACGAAAATATAGTTTTTTTGACATTGTGCTACGTGGTGCAATCTATCTTTCGTTGAGTAATTGCATACTGCTTTCTGTCTCAAACTTCGGAGTTGGAGAAGACTGAAAAGGTTTACTTATTTACACTATGTTCGCGATAGAACGGTCTGATGGAGTGCTGATGCATTCATCGCTATTGAATTGTCGCCTTGTTTGCCAAAGACGGTGTGTAGCCAAGCGGATCGTGTGCGAGAGAACGTATAACAAGCCTTTACCTTCTTCGCTTTGTTCGACGCCCTTGATTTGGACAGATTTAAAGGACTGTATAAACATTCTTTGGGCCGCAATTGTCGAGTTTATGGATGGGCGGTGGGTTCTATGAAATTTGACCGACACCGGAAGCTTCGGCAGTTCTCTTTTTGGATAAGTGGCTGTGTATGTAGCTAATTGCAGTCAATGCCTTAATGATTGTCGTTGGGTTCGTTGATCTTTGAAGTCAGTCTGCTAAAGACGTCACCGAGGTGGCGTTGGTTAACTCCGAGGGCGTCGTGGTGTATAATACCAAGGGGACCAATGCATTAAGTGGGACTAAAGGCGTTTCGCGATCCCTTAGAGCTTTAGAATGCTCGGGATTAATGAAAGTCACTGCTATCTCAGATCATTCGTTAGATTGTATTCTTGTGGGTTTCCTCGTCTGTCTAAGTGGCCGAGTCGTTAACTGATTGGATTGTCGATTAGTTGATCTTGATACCTTCGCTGGAGCTCCAGTAGATGCCATCTACCATCATTATGGTAAATGGAATACGGTAGAATTTATCTTTCTCTGGTTACCTCTTGTTGGTTTTGTCTCCGCGTAGACGGTGTGCATGTGGGACATTAACGCGACACCCAAGGAGGGTCGCATAATTGATGCACATACCATGTTCACGGGCCACACAAGTGTGGTGGAGGACGTGGCGTGGCATCCCCTTCACGAATCTGTCTTCGGCTCAGTGGCGGATGACAAGCGCCTCATGATTTGGGATACGCGTAGCTGTGGCAGCACCTCCACTGGCGCAGGAACCACCGCTACGGCGAGCAAGCCGAGCCACTGTGTGGAAGCGCACGCCGCCGAAGTGAACTGCCTCTCTTTCAACCCATTTTCCGAATTCATTCTCGCCACTGGCAGTGCGGATCGCACTGTCGCTCTGTGGGACCTCCGCTCGCTGCACATGAAGCTGCACTCGTTCGAGTCGCATAAAGATGAAATCTTTCAGGTTGGTTTTTCGATGCTGCGTCTGGATTTTTCGAGTGGGAACGAACTGTTAGGTGGGTAAATGAGATGAGGGATGGTCTTTCCATATCTGTGGTCCATCATCGAATAGAAGGACGGTGACTAAGTCGGTGCTTAAATTACTACTGTTAATCTTCCTTCACGTTTCATGATTATTAAACAAGCAAAATCAGTTAGATGAGTGAGTGAGCGGACGCATGAGCGTTTCAGAACTGTATTACAACTCATTCTTCCTTTCTTCCTGCAGGTGCAATGGTCACCGCACCACGAGACCATCCTCGCCTCCTCCGGCACCGACCGTCGGTTGCACGTGTGGGACCTCAGCAAGATTGGAGAGGAGCAGACACCGGAGGAAGCCGAGGACGGACCCCCCGAACTTCTCTTTATCCACGGCGGGCACACCGCCAAGATCTCCGACTTCTCCTGGAATCCTTGCGTACCATGGGTCGTCTGTTCCGTTAGTGAGGACAACATCCTGCAAGTCTGGCAGATGGTACGTCGTGTTACCTCACTTTTTTCCTCATTGCACTTTCTTTCACTTCTCTCCGGTTGTCAGTCATCAACGTTTTTGGTCGAGTTAGGTCTGTCATTTAGATTTTAATTTGCAAACTCAGTAAAATTTTGGTAGCTGCCTTAACCCTAAAGGGCCAAATCTGATACTAATCTACAAAGGCAATCAGTTCACCCGGCCGACAGAAGAAATTAGAGCACGTGATTTGTCTCGACTTCATCAATCTCGGTAATGGACAGAATCAGCCCCCTTTCTCCAAGACCTAACGACTGCTTTATTGATTACCTTGATAGGCGGAGAATATTTACAACGAGGATGAACCGCCGCTGGCCATCGAACCAGAGTAGGGACGAGGCAGGCCGCATCCATAACCTCCCTTCCCCCTTTTTTGCAAATAAAATGAACCAACAAATTCTATCCGCATTTCGTACTCTTGACACTTCACCATCATCGAACTTAGCGTCTTATGTACTGTTGAGATGCCTTCCCTCCCTTTGTTTGAAATGAGTCTAAAGGCGGCGGATTTACTTGAACCTGCGCTTGATGGGTTAAATTGATGGAAATTGTTTTCAGCCTTGGTCTTTTGCGACCGCTTTGAAATTTTGCGTTGGTCCAAAAGCCTCCCTCCTCCTTTGTGGTGAGTCTAAGCGGTGGCGACCTCCTAGCTGGTCATTGGTTTGTCAATCGAGCGTTCGAAGATCAGTGGTGTCTCACCCCATTGGTTGGTTTTGAGACTAACGGGGCGATCTGGCCTACTTTATTGTTAAATTGATGGGGGAGCTGACGGGTTTGGGGTCGAAGTTTGTGTAAATGTCTTATGGAGGTTTTGTTTGAATGGAAGACGAGTTGTCGCATTTGTGGGTGGAAAGCAGTTCGGGCGTCTGCCCTAGGTCCTATTAGGTTTAAAAGTGTTGGAGATATTTGAGGAAAACAGGTGGTCTCAGTTGATTTAGTCTTCCATGGTTGATGTGGAGATGCTAGTCAAGGCGAAGATCTGAAGGCCCCAACTACCACTCTGCAATCGGTTTTCCTCGATTCGAAACCCCGTAAACCACAAATTTTTGAGATTTTACTAACATAGTCCAAAAAGAAGTACTTAATGTGAAGATAATATGATAAACAAAAAATTAAATGAAAGTAAACAAATGATCCTCGAGTCGACATTAGAAAGGGGGTCCCAACTCTAATCAACATCGATGCCATTTTTGGCGAGAAATTTCCTTAGGTACTCCAGTACCGAGGCCTTGACCTCGGGAGGCACAGTGCCCCGAGCTGAGGGAGCCACAGCCTCTACAACATCGTCGACATTGACAACGTCAACGCCTTTGGAACGAATGAACTCCTTGCAGGCGCCTTTGACCCGATCATTCCAACCGCATTCAACCAACTTCTTCTCGATCATCTCACGTATCTTTTCTCGTTCACCCTTTGCGTTCAAGAGGTCGTTGATCTGAGTCCGAAGTTCTGCCCGTTTGTCGCCCATTTTGAAGTCGGTTTGACCTCAATCAATCTGCCCTTATCGATTGAGTACAGCTGATTTAGTGGACGGTAGAACCAATAAGATTAAAGCGGGTGGTTTGAGCGTTCAGAGTGCTCTAAACAGCAACTTAATTGTATTGGAACCCCAGTTGCGTGAGTGCGATCCATAAATCTTTGCTGCGAAATTTGCTCTCCCTAAAAAGGCCATAACTATTTTATAATGTACTACTCTGATATAATATGTGTTTGTTTCTACTGGGATTATTTTGCATAATGTTGATGAAATTCTCCAGTTTATCCACAAGTAGTTAGAATAATTAAAACTCCTCGATGTCATCGTAGTGTCCCGAGACTTCCTTTATGGTAAAAGAAGGCATAGTACTGGGGCAGAATATGTATTCTGGAAACAGAGGGATTAGGGCTGCTGACATGGCCCGGAGGACAGCCACTCGGTTAGCACAGCACGGCAACCCGCGTGACCAAAACCGACAGTCCGAACCAACAAAGTATTACAGCCACAGTAATCAAGATTCATCTGCATTTGAAATAATCTCATTGGACTCAATATTATTATCATCAATTGGCAGGAGGGGAGTTAGTGGAAAGCAATTGGGTAAATTAATTTTACATAAGCCAAACTATGTTTTTAGGCACTGACGATGAAACCCTTTGGCACTGAAACCCCATTTTTTAATGGGTTAAGGCCATTGTTAATATTGTAATACTTTGTTTGTTCGAACTGCCCGTTTCGGTCACTTGGGTGGCCATTTTGTACTAGCCGGTTGGCCGGCCTCCGGGCCGTGCCAACAGCCCCCAAGCCCTCTGTTTCCAGATTATATATTCTACCCCAGTACTATGCCTTCTTTTACCTTAAAGGGAGCCTCGGGACGCTACAGTGTATGTATCCTTTGAAAATAGATTAAAAAACAATGTGTCAAGAGGGGATACAATCAACAGGGGCTAAAAAAGCAAAAATTCTGGATTTATCTTAGAGAGAATAGGCATATGTTTTAGTAAATAACGTCAAAGATAAGAAGTGTAAAATCTCTTATTCATGTGTGAGATAGCATATTCATACACTAAAACAGAGTTTTGTCAGTGGCTTGCATGGTTAAAAAGAAAATACGCACCCTGAGTAACACATTGTGACACGTAAATCGAATCAAAAAATCAAATGTGATATTAGCATGATGCAAAAACCACCAAGATTTCAAAACTCTCATAGTAAGGATGCTTGTAGTAACTTTGTTACCAATAAGATAGTGACGAACTACTTTAACCTAGAATCCTTGCTACTCCGTATGGAGCAAATGTAGTATGACAGGTGGTTAAGGTGGTGACCTTCTGCATGCATTAAGGCGACTTCGGCCACAAAATTTGTAAATCGTTTTAGCTAGATTAATTGCTGCTCCACATAAAATACATCAAAAGTAAATGAAAACAGCAAAGTTATAATTTACCTTAATAGAAAAATGAGTTGAAGGTGTCTCTTACATGTGCACAAGAAGATGTCAAATTGTTGTCGAGTTATTAACGCGATAACACGTAATGAAATATACTGGTTTCATGGAGGGTAACTATGGTCAGTAGTTTAAACCAAAGCAAAAAAAGTAAAGCTTGGCATTCAAAATTTAGGCTCCATTTTCCTTATTGCGTATGACTAGATGAAATTTAATAGAGATGCCTTGATGATTTACTGTGAAGCACTTTTTGTAAAGATATTTGTAGCGTCCCGAGACCTCCTTTAAAGTAAAAGAAGGCATAGTACTGGGGCAGAATATATATTCTGGAAACAGAGGGCTTGGGGGCTGTTGGCACGGCCCGGAGGCCGGCCAACCGGCTAGTACAAAATGGCCACCCAAGTGACCCAAACGGGCAGTTCGAACAAACAAAGTGTTACATACACTGTCTCCTAAGGTGTCAAAGAAATACATTCCGTCACGTGGCTGGGGCTAATTGATCAACGAATGCTCATTACATCTGTCTACTTTTACTTAAAAAACCAATTTTCTCTCTTTATAGGGATTATTTCATCTGTATGTGCATGTTTCATGAAGTAGGAACACAAGATACGCATTAATTTATAAACTTGCTGTGATAAGTTGATCGTCGGCTTAACTTTGTGGACACTTGAATCTTTACTTGCTCTACTTTCAAGTTGCTTTGGCCTCAATCGACTTCAGGGAAACAATCACAAAAGTTGTTTTTAGAATTTCTCTAAAAACTATGCAGTTTCTGAATTTAGAAAAACTGACACTCTACTCCTTTACTTTAATTCAGGATTTGTGGGCAAATAAAATGAAGTGTTTGAATATGGTTCGACTCTTGTAGTCGACTTTAATCCTGCCGTAACAGTTCCATCGGCGCACTGGCACTTATTTGTGGGTTCTTATTTACTTTCCTGCTACTTTGGATCATATTCCTCACATAACAGGTTCAATGCAGTTGCCTGAAGCAAAGTAATTTAGCATTAACTTCTCTCTGGTTCCTTCAAGAAAGTGAGATTGGACTGACAGAAACGCTTTTAATGGGTTGGATATGAAAAGCCTAGTGTAGTACAACTTCATGAAAAAGAATCCTTCTCTCGGAAAAGTTATCGCCTATCTCCTCTCTGAGAGTTGGCGATGTTCCCCTAGTCATGGCAATGGCGCATTCCGTCCGCTCGTCATGTGGAGGATGTGTCTTAAACAGACGCTCGCTACACGCATGGATGAATAGGCAGGTCTGGCTGACGGTTAGCGTAAGTTCAGTTTTTGACTTACCCTAACTCAAATTTTAGCTTATATAATAGTCAACTTCGAAATTATTCAAGTTTATACTAGAAAGAATCTTTAAATTAACAATGTTCTCTTGACCCATCTGATTAATAAAGTTATTTTCTGAATACATTGTACCGATGCCCTTTGCATTGTCTCTTAGTTTTGCGATTGAAATCACAGTAAAGAAATTAAGACCTTGTTGGAGGACCAAACTCTTGACCAACTGGGGTGGCCATTAGGCCTGTGTCAGGTGAGCTGGCCTCTGGGTCATGCCAGCGGCCCCGCTTCCCTTTTATTAGCCGAATATATGTATTTTGCTCAAGTATTATGCTCTCGTGTCTTCAAGGGAAATTGGAGCCGCTACACACTGTTGTTTTAAATCATTTTTGTTAAAATACAAGTAGTATGTTCTTTTAATAATAATTTGGAGAGCTGCAACTTCGTGCAATGCGTCAGTGAGGATGCTACACTGTGTGTGGGGAATTTTACTTACTACTGATGGCGCCAAATGATTGACATATTCGTTTACCAATTGGTCGAAAGTTATTTTAATGTAATCTGTGATCTATGGAATGAAAACGCAAATAAAAAAATAAAGATGTTTTGAATGATTTGTAAGTGCAGCTAGCGGTTCTACTATTCGTGGTATTAAGTAATAATTGTCGGTTAAAAAACACGTTTTTAACCCTTCAGTTTTTTTTACTGCTTTATCAAAAGCTAATGTATTGTTTACAATGCTTAAGTTGATAAAATCTTGATGGCATTTGGTAAAGTACAACTAATTTATTTATTGCGACATCAAGCAAACACTTGATGGAAGTACGTGGACTAAAATTTTATAAAGGGTATTAAAATTGCCTTTTTGATTAATTTCATTGGCAAACCACCACTTTTATTTGTCATTTGGGTACATTTAATTAATTCATTAACATTTACACTACTTAAAACAAAGTTCCTATTTTGACGTTCTAGAGGATTCTGCCCACAAGTTGAATTATCAGACATGGAAGAACGTCCTCCGCCTCGCATTTCCATTGACTTTCCACCTCTTTCACAGCCCCAACAACCAGAATGGCGTGGTGGCAAAATCTAAATGAGGTCAAGGTCATTCAAAGCAACAAAAAGTGTAATGATGGTGACCAACATGAAGCTCTACCATTTCATCGCTCAGGCACAAACTCACAAAGCATTACCAACATTGAGAGCCTCGTTTTGTCGCAATTTCAACTCTTAGTAGTGTCCTACCTCATCCGTCGACACCGTGGGGATTCATGTCACATGCATCATTCAGAAAGGATCTCCTATAGGTCACGTAAGAAGTACTTTTGATAGGAAGCGCATGTTTGTGATTAGAAATTGTAAATTTTTTGCGATTTTATAAAGTATACAGCATAAGGTTATGCATGGAATAGCATATTGGGTAGATGGAACGCGCCTACTCTGTCATTGAAATTTCTTAAGACCATTTTGCATAAATGTGGTTGAGGTTTCCTTCTTCAAGGTGTGGGTGGTCGTGGGCTTGTTGGCATACGCCTTAGACTTAACAATATCGCCAATGAAAAAGCCAACGGCGTTAAATTGCACGATCTGGGCTGCCAATTCTGCTCATACACGATCAGGAAAGGGCTCATGCAGTGATAGAATTGATTCTCGGGCTGGACATCTTATAACACTGTCAGCATTCGAATCTTGCGAATTCAGTACGAGTACTGGATTGCCGTGTCGCGATGGCATGGGCCATTAACTATTACTGTCTGACAAATCACATTTTCGAAGAGGAGTGGTCAGGTGGTGATGCCTTCAGCTCGAAATCCACTCTAAACAAACAGTGACACATTAGGGATACATTTGTTTATCAACAATTACTCGTGCACTTTCTGAACTGTAAATGTGGTAATTTTGTCGATTAAGTCATCAAGATGATAATGGGTCCCATCGCTACAAATAATATTGTTCGAAAAATCAGCGTCTTCTTGATGTTCCATAATTCATTCACCGAACTCTCTTCGCTACGCGTGTTCAGTCGGCTTTGGTTTTTTGATCCCAGCGAGAGCTTTCTAATCCCGGAGATGGAAATCTTTCGTGGCAACACACATAGAGAGATTCTCAAACTGTCCAATCCTTGACCACAGTGTCGAATTAATTTCTCTAGGTCCTCAGCAACGCCCTCAAGAACTGCTTCAATGCTTTGTATTAAACGACTTGTTTCAAAGACACCCATGTTCAAAATCATTAAATTTTTATTTCAGTCTCCTCAAATTTTTAAATTAGTCTCTTTATGGTCGATTAAGCTAAATCACTATTGCGATCATATTTTCACAGGAATTACCGACTGCAGCTGTCTAGACTACAGTACTTTTGAACTATTTCTCCATTTTTAATTTCCATTGCCGTACAGATGGTGCGAAAATCAAAACTTGCGTGAGTTTTAGAATTGACCACCCTGATCATGCAATTTAGTGCTGTAAGCTTTTTTTCTTGACGATATCTTGAAGTCTGTGGGGTGTGTCAATAAGCCCACCACCGCCCACTTCTCGAAGAAGGAAACTCAGCCACATTTATGCAAAATA
Organism: Taenia solium; assembly: GCA_001870725.1. NCBI lineage: Eukaryota > Metazoa > Platyhelminthes > Cestoda > Cyclophyllidea > Taeniidae > Taenia > Taenia solium. The sequence goes on along the minus strand of MIEF01009358.1, from coordinate 29,246 downwards.
GTCATGGAAAGTTTAAACAACCGAGTGTGTATGTGTCACCAGAGCTGTGGAGGCCAGCCACTCGTTTTTCCATTCCATGCGAAATTCCATTCTGTATTTATCATAAATTAATGCAAATTTACAATTTCAAATTTGTAAACCTGTGTTTTCTACCAAAATTACTTCTTACGTGACCTATGGAGCATCCTTTATAGTGCCTTGATAGCTCGTTAAACTCTGCTAGTAGTTACACTGGCATCCAGGTCCGCGCAGACTGTGCCTCCGCTTGGAGCTATGGACTCTGGGCCATGCAAGTAGCTAACTCAGCTTTTCTGCACGTGATTAACGTCTTTTCCATCATGCTACCACGACATTTTGCGAATTAAGAGGAGGGCCGAGTTGCTAGGCCCTCAACTTAAGCTTATATTACAAGAGTTGGATGTGATAAAGAAATACAAAAAATACTGACGCATGCCTACTCACTTGGCGCTGGTAAGTTAGAGCACATTGCGCCTTTACCATTCGAAAGGAGTGTCAGTGAACGCCTCTTTTTACAAGTACTCAATCCTAATTCTGTCACTGTAGATGATCCCAGTACTCACATTCCACTTCCCTTCCATCTGCATCTCATTCTTCAAATTCATAACTGGACTTCGCGCACGGATGGTTGAATCCATCCATTGACGATTTGATGAAGAAGGCTTTGTGCATCCGAGGTGATGCCTTCTCTCGACATTATCCATGACGTGAAGGCGCATTGCTCACCAGTGCGCCAGACACTGTGAGCACTTCAGTCTCTATGGTTTGTGCTTCGACTTCACTCTGTGATAAGGATTTTGGGCCATGCTTTGACCAATTGCATCATTTATGGCTCTCAATCACCCCTAAAAAGTCTTGAAGTGAAAGCAAAGCACTTTCGTAATTCCGTAAACTATTTTTATTGCAAGTACTTAAATCAATGCGCAGAAAGTTGCCATTTCGTCATAATTTTTTGATTAAGCAGAACGGTGATCTTTCTCACTTGCAAGAGAAGCATCAAAGTTGACCTTCAAATCAACCAATCGATTGCACGAAGGAGACAGAGTATCAGTGAACGCACCTTCATTACTTTTCAACATCTTCATGATAGGTGAATGCATTATCAAAAAAATTTATGGACTCTTGAGCAACCTGAAGCTGTTGTTGCTCCTGCTGTTGCTGCGAGTAACATGAAGAAGTAGTAGCCAGAGGTTGGAGATGGAAAGCCATTGGTATTCCCTGTTTTGCAGAGCCTTCACGTTGCCATGATAACGTATCACCGTCCCCATTGTATCGATTGTTTTGATCGAATGGTAGGTATGTAAATGGCATAGTCACCATGCCGTTATTCTCTATCTGGAGATCATCAAACAGTGTCGTTGGACCTACAAAAAAAACGGACAAAAAGGGAGCTTCACCCATGGTCCTATCCTCTACGTATGTTAGAAGCAGATTCATGAGGTGTTAAAACCGATTAGTGGAGAATTTGCAAAGAAGAGTCGCCGAACATTTGAGAGGTCCAACAAGCTCCACAGCGCACATCACTACCAAGGAAATTGAAACCTTTACAATTTCAGCCCAAGTTTATCAGCAAAGCCAAGGCGGAGAGATGCACGAAGAGAAGCTAGCTACGTAAAGTCTTTTTTGCATGTGGAGTGCCCTGATCTCTATGCACTGACTTGTAGTATAGCACCACTTAATCACCTGAAAGTAGTATGTCTCCCAAGAGGTCATCCAGTCTGAGCGAATTGATATTCTCGTCTGATTCTCTCGTAGTTGAAGTATAGGCTGCAGCAACGGCGGCAGAGGCAGCAGCTGAGGCGCTGGCGACGCTTCCAATTCTAGCTACAAGAAATCCCGAAACCCGTTGTAGCGTCGGAACTAAGAGGAGCAGCTCCCCAAATCGACCCTCGGGGAGGTATTGATTGTCGTTCATAACGTTCATCAGCTCGATTTGAAGCCGACTTCGTGAGGCTTCTATGGTCATTCGGCCGTTGGGTGAGAGGTTAAGGTGCCCTTAATAAATGCTATTAGTGTTTTTTTTAATCCGTCAAGAAATGTTTAAAAAATGTTGAAAAAAATTAGATTAGGACCAAAATTATGCACCGGTCTGTGCTGATTGGTCATTGACAATTAATCATAGAGGCCTTTGGGCATTGGTTGAAGCTAAGGCGATCATACAATTCATTAACTACAAATAATTGTACAGAAAATTTTTTAGTGAAATACATGAAAAGTCCGTAGGAACTTGTATGCCTACGGGCATCATTCAGAAACTTTATTGGTCATTCTGAAGTATTTTAGACAAAGGAGTTACTCAAGAGGAGCTTATGGTCTATTCGCATTGGTCATTAACAGGTTGAGCACTCCTCACTAAGGCATTCTTTTTCCAGCTTATTAAGCAATGGGGCATTTTGTTTACATTCATCCAAATTGTTGGCTACCTCTATTTTCAGTTCAGCATTCGCGACGCATTGCGAATTTCCCACCTCGCCTTGAACACTACAGGTGTGTAGCATCCGCTTTCCATCGGGTTTATCCGACACAATATTTTAACCGACTGCATTAATGAAAGACGGTATACAATGGGTGATAGTTTCGGAGCGTAAATAATTGACTTTGGATGACACTAATGAAATTGTTCAGTTTGACTACTGGTTGTTAATGTAACTCACAGTTTTAGTTGTACAGACACTTAAGGTCCCGGGCACTGTGTATCAGCTGAGCAGCATGGCCTCTGTGCCATGCCAATAGCCTCTTAGTCTTTCAGCACAGTGGCAATGCTTCACTTTTCTTCAGAAAAGACTTCGGTGCATTACAGTGCATGGGAATAAGGAAGTTGGTAAACTTTGATGACTAATGAGTGTATTAGGCTTATCCTCATTGGTGAGATATATGCTAATAAACTTTGTATTTTAAAATGGTATCTTAAGGTGTTTTAGTGGAAATCATTTGTCAAATCATTCTAGATTTCAGAAGTTTCTAAGAGTCATAAAATTACCTGCACTCAAGAAGATAATTGCCTTGAGACAAATAAATTCTGTCTCCCCGATCGCCAACTCCAAAAGTGGTCGATAGATGGTGTTTGCAATGACTCTGAGGATAGCATCCAACTTGCCATCATCCGCACAACAAGTCATGGCTGGATATTCATTGCGGCCACCACCACTACTGGCTTTGATTACTTCCATAAAGGCAATATTTAATCGATAAAAGAGGTTTATGAAGGATCCCGCCTCATCGATTTGCTGGGTTGATGTGCTGATGGCCTGCCAAACCATGCTTAGCAGCAGCAATTCACCCGAATTCCCACGTAGCAAAGTCAACTAAATCATGTAAAAGACACAAACTTACTACTTGCTCTATTCAAGTAGGGCCATTATTAGCCAAAACACAGTACCTGATCTTGCATATCCAAATTGACAAAGCAGTCCAGCTGCCTAGCCCAATTGATTAGACGAAAGAGGTGGATTTTCATGGCTGAGCAAATTTCCGCTAGGCTTAGTGGTCCAGTAGAGGAAAGATCCTTCGCCTCAATCGCTTCTGTTGTCTGGTAAGAACAAAAGTGGGATTATTTGCTAAAAAATTATTCACTTGTCTACCTCTTTGGATTCAACCTCGGCTCTAAGCAAAGTGCTGATATCGATAAGCATGCCACTTAGTCCTGACGCGTCGCAGAATGGTCGTCGATTGCTGATTTTATCGCGCTCGTTTTGAACTGCTGCAAAAAGTGACAGTGAAGTTAGGGTACTACTGAAACGTGGAAAGTAGTGCAAAATCATGACATCAGTTTATTCATGATCTCACCTGCTCGGTTCATGCCCACGCGGAAACACTTTTTCAGACGGCAAAAACGGCACTGGTTGCGCATGTCTTTGTCAATTGTACACGTTCGATTGTATCGACAACTGTAGGTGTGTTTTCGACGCACAGAACGTCGAAAAAATCCCTTACACCCATCACACGAATATGCGCCGTAATGCTTGCCTTTTTGAAAAGTAATAAGAAATATTAGAAAGTGGATAAAAGTAGATTTTTGCAACCATACTTCAGCTAGGTTAATTGATGTGAGTATTTCAATGTTGCTAATTCATCGAACTCTTCAGTGTACAAATTCTTTCTACCCCTAGACTCCCGTCCCTTCCGTAGTGGCACACAAGTACATTGTGATTCTTAGCACTCTTGATTTCGTTAACTAAATATTATGGCAAAACTCGTTTAAATAAAGTCGAGTCTGTGAAAATTTACAAGACAGGTGCTCTTAAATTGACATCGACGCCTGACAATTACTCTGAATCCGAGTTCTGAAATTCTGTGGTTATATGCACGTATTTGCGGAGGTCGGAAAGTAAGATGTGGTGTTTGTTTTGCCTTGTAGAAACGTTTCAGTCCTCTCATTTTGTTCTCTTCAAATTCTTGCTTATTTTTTTAACCTCAAACTGCAAAATATCAGGTGAAATCTAGCCTCGTAATTACAATTCGTCTGTTCTATCAAGTGTACATAATTTGCTCCCACAATTCCAGTAGCTTCAAGCCAAATATATTGCATGACATTTGTCAATTTCGCAGCAGCCAGTTGATTTTGTCAACGATTCTCTCAAAGGTCAGCATACCGTGCTCACTAAGGCCCTCTTCAACTCATCAGGATGATAAGGAATTGCCTATTGCCACAGTATCAGACAACTCAAGACTAAGGTGTGAAGGACTACGTCTAGTCAGGGTAAAATAAAACCTTAACATAGGATTCGGATGAAGAGGGAGTGTTGTGAAGAGGTGCCACGTGTCGTGTACCAGAGTAAGCTTTAATGGCTGTTCACTTGGTTCCTACGTCTTCACTTTACAGCATTAAGGTTGATCGTCTACTCTAGACTGGTTGGCGAAGGACCTGTGGTCCGAGGTGTTCCCTGTCTTTCATTCCAGTGCTTGTCAAGCGAACGAACAAAAATCAGGGATTAAATCCAACGGATCTACTTTACACCTCGAAGATAAGCACTTCCTCTTCATAAGAGGACTGTATGTGTTAAGGCGGTAAAGGAGGGAGATAATGCCTAGTCTTCCACCAGCCTCTACTTCTGTTTCCCCAAGTTTAAAACAAAATTAAGCTAAAAAAGATGTGGCCAAGGCTTCAAGTTTGAATTTTTCAGAGAATAAAAAAAGAGACGGCCATTGTCTTTATGCTGCCTATTTATAGACACTGATACCCTTATCATGCGTAGTCACCTTCTGATTGGTGGAGTCAAGTGCTCGCGGTAAATTTTTGCACGCTTATGTGTCTGTGTGACGCCATCTGAGCAAATAATCAGTGCACAAGGCCGCCCCAAATTGAGAACAGTAGCATGCCTCCCGACCCCCCCCCTTCCCTCCAACCTCCACCCTCCTGCCTATACAAACAATCGACAGGCGTGCTCGCACACATTTGCACGCAGTATAAATAAATAAAGCACAAATACGCACATGTGTTCGCATATCGCCCCCCTCCATCCACACACACACACACACACACCATCACCTCGCTGTCTGATTGGCTGCCTGTTTCAAAACGCGCTATCTGTCCGCTTAAGCGTAAAATTGGCCACTGGTTGATAAAAATCTATCCAACGATTTACATTTTTCATATCTCTCTTCCCTAAGAGGCGTTTTGAATGATGAAGATGATTCTCTTCTGATCTCTTCACGCATTCCCTAAATATTCATCATAAAGGTGATTTCACTTGTATAGCTCCAATGCCGTCCTCAGAGGTAATTTGACCGGTGTATCGATGGAGTCTTCCAGATGACCGAATTTCGGGAGACTCATAACAACAGATTTGGTTTAAACACTCCGAGGTTTCACAATCACTTCGACCTACATACATCACTACTGCAAACAGAACAATATTATTTGTGAACACATTCAAATTGTGGGCAAGAGCTCTGCTAGTTGCAGTGGCTTAAGGGTAGTCTTGGTGAAGGTCCAGACAATGTAGGAGGTGATGTGGTAGAAATGGACCGACAAAACCGGAACTTTACAAGCTGCTCATTTTCTGTAATTATGCTCTTTTGTCCGCCTATGCGGCAAGCCAATTTTCCAAGCTCTATACCAGCGAACTCGGAGACCCCCTCCTATTCAATAACAGTGCTCCAAGTGTGTGAACCTCTTTAGCCGTTAGTAAATCAACAGCCACCCAACTTCATGGGAGTCGATGATTTTCTTCTTTGAATCAAGCTGACCATCTGTACCTATTACTAGGGGTAAGAATGGCTATAAAATGGATTTTTCCAGAAAGAAACTTCTACATCTTATTTTGTCTCAAGCTAACCTCTTGGTTCCAAAAATAGATCTTAAGTGGTGCAATTATGCAAATAGAACAACTCCCTTCTGCATGAGTTTCCCATTATAAAAAACTCGGTGGAACCACTTTTCTTCGCAACTTATCCATTAATTGCTTGCAATAATGGAAATGTTTAGCACCTTTAATCACGTTCAAAGATCTAAAATTATCAAGGAATCTGTTGCAGTGCATTTGGAAAAGGCGGTGGTGAAAGGGCGGTAAGTGGCCGATCTGATTTTAGCGGCCAAATCATTCAAATCAAATAGTTTGTCAACTCCGATGAAACTCATAGTGTTTAAAAAGAAGGTGGTACTAATACATCCCAGAGGGGATGGAAGTGAGGGTGATGCATCCTCATCCTCAGCATTCTTCAAGTGTCTAGTACCACCAAGTCCATGTAATTCTATCTGCGCATGCAAAATGACATAGACCCTGGGGAAAATGAAAAGCGAGATGGAAATGGTAGAGCCCAATGCCAGGAAATTTGCGTCCATGGAGACAGGAACTTTTGAATAAGGAGGGTTTGGAGGAAGAGCAATGAAATAGAGGTGGCAATATTACTGAATAAGTAAAAACCAATTTTCGCCTTTCAAAGAATTCAAAGACACCGAAAAGGTGATTTCGTTAGTTCGTTTACTTAAGCCTAGGAGATTGGAATAAGTCTAATCTTAACTGGCACCCAATGCGATGGAAAATAGCGAGTTTGGACTTCTCAACCGGTCTCCAAACGGGACAACGATGATAAGAATAGTTCATTCGGAGCTGTTTGGAAAAATTAGAAATCAAGTCAGTCTAAAACGTCCCTAAAATTGCGAATAATGTATATGGCAGGTAAAATTTTTGGATCACTTTTAAGTGTCTCCAGCTTAAGCGATTGCAAACGGAGGAAAATCGCGTCTCAAAGACCTCTGGTTACTGCCTACTTTCAAATTTGACTTTTTAAATTTAAGTCCTACCGGTTGCTTTGTCACCACAAATGAGGCAATTGGAGATGGGTAGAGAAGGTGAAGCTGAAGGTGGTCTGTCATCGATTTTTACTTCAAATGAGGCTATCAGTGGGTCCTCCTGGTGCGGATCCCTCCCTCCCAGGCTCTCCTCCCCCTTTACAGCATTCTGAGCACCCCGACGGCAACGTGACCTTGGAGTGGAGACCACCTCAGGAGTGTGAGAGTACCCGCTTGATGTGGTGTTGCCATTGGCAACAGCCGTCAACAATTCACCTTTGGTAATTCCTGATTCTGAGCTGATCTCTGTGGGGTTGAATAATGAACAAAAAATCATCATTTTATCGAATGCGTTATAAAGGCAGACGTGGCGGAAGAACGATATTTGGTGTGCCAGCTAGATCAACGGATATAAATTTGTGTCAATTTTCTGCGTCTAAGTCAATCCCTAGTATGACTTACTCTTCCGGTAGTCCTCGTGGCTGTTAATCAATGGCTCTGGGCAGGTGAATCCAATCGGCTCAAGAACGGGTGCATAGTAGGCAGCATTCGGATCCACTGGCGTCTCCCATCGCAATTGTGTATGGTCTGGGAGGTAGGGTCTATAGACATCGGTCGAATGTATCGGTTCGGTGGGACATGAAGTTGGCAGGGGTGTGAGCCATGAATTATTCTGATTGGTCACTGGGGTTCCATTGTAGTAGGAGGCGGTTCCAGAAACGCCCTCCACAAAATTTGCATCAACAAGACTTGGCAAGAGGAGGGATGAGTCTTAAGGCGAAAAGTATCATTATTAAATCGAAATATTGTTTCATTAGAAACGAGTTAGGTACTACAAATAATGTGCTCTGAGTTATTTAGGACTCCTCCAACATCAGAGACGAACAAATTACTGGCTACTCAAAATTCCTTGTCGTCACAGCGACCACCCAAGCACCAAAAACTCTCCGCATATCCGTCTTGATACTATTTTTTTTCAACTTTTTGCCCGAAGAGGTAAATAAGCGACCTGTGTCCAGTTTAGATACCGATGGTTAAAGCGGAAGCAACAGTGGTAATGAGTGATTGCATGAAGCAGGTGGAAAGGTGAAACAATGATGGATTTGTACTCCCATTCCTCAGAAGCTTGTTTACTTCCTTCATTCTCAACTTCACTACCCCAGAGGAAGCCAGCATATCACAGACCCATTATAACTGATCATGCTAGCCTCCGACTAGCCAACTTAATCGCTGAAGCTGATTCAAGATACGCATTAGGACTAGACTGCACCAATGTGTTTGTCTAAAACACACATTTTGGTGTACGTTGAAAAAATTGTTCTGTCTATTCAACCAATAAAAAAATTAAAAAAAACGTCTAGTTCCTCAATTGAATGAAGTGATTTGCACACCCCATTGACTAGGGCTCAATTAGCAACGTTGACAAATTGATAAACCCCAAAACACTCTACCTCTCCCCCACCCCCCCCCCTCTCACCAAAAATTGGACTTTGACACTGAAATTATCAAAATGGAGGCATGAAGCAGTCTAAGCTGGATTAAAACAATCAAGCAGAAGTTTGGCGTTCATTGCATGATGTTGGAAGGGCAATTTTTAATGCAAACAGAAGTGCTAAATGAAAAACGGCTAGTCGTATAGAATGGAAGTTTGCTATCCTTAAAGAGAATGTAATGATGCTCAAAAAGATTGCAAAATGATTCAGAATGACTTTTAAATCAAAGAGCTGGCAAAAATTTGAACAAACTTTTGAACCACTACTTGCATAATAACAAATGGTTTGCATTCTTGCACTTTTTAATCCGATTTTAAATTGATGCTAACAAAAACTCCCTCTTCCTTTTTCCCCCTTCGCCCTTTAAAAAAGTGCCATTATCACCCTCCAGAGTGACTCAATCATTCCAACTCGATCTGCCCCATAGGCACCAACCTGATTGGCTGCAAAAGGTTCATCCAATCAATGAAGAAATCAATATCGATTGCTAATCGAGCATTAATGTGTGATGAGTTGGTGAGTCCAATTCACATTGTAGTGGGCGCAGAAGGTTTACACCAGGCACGTCGATGAAGGAAGTGCCTTGGAGAGATGGGTGAGCGAATGGATGGTAGCTTTAGCTAACTGACCTCCAAACAAATTATGTTTGGGTCAGGGTCAACATTACAATTGCCCTATTCTTCTAGATATGAAAAGTAACCACTGGATGGCATTTAAATTTGAGTCTTTAAAAGTAATTTAGACGCAGCAAAATGGTGTGAATTCGCTCTACAATGTTTCCAGCTATAGCTGGCTAACATCAAATGTATGGAATGCTCCAAGAAGTAACTCTGTCATTAAAAGACTAAGAAAACGCCAGCACAATTTGTGACTGGGACGGAGTCAACAATTGAACATTCAGTTTCTTCTAAACAGTCAAGAACAAAAATCCATCGGCACTATTGTCAATTAATGTCATTAGAAATCCATTCGGCGCCGCAGAGCAATACTGAACTCCTCTTGAGCGATTGCAGACGTAGAATATGTTTGAGTTGGAGTTAACGCAGTGCACGTCAAGGACGAGAAGAGATGAATGTGCGAAGATTAATGAGGTTAAAGGGCACCGAGAAAACAGCATTCTGTCCTTCACCAAATCTGTCATCCCACCTTGTTATTAAAGGGCCAGAGAACGGACCCGGAACATAGATGGTCGGCTATTAGGTAAGCATACCACTTTTCATGCAAATAACACTTTATCTCAGTTGCGCAAAGGTGCCGCAAAATTACTGCGAAAGCAACAGAACTGCTTCTAAACAAGCTTTGTATGAAAAATTGTTTCTACACACAAGTGTTTTATTTCCTTCCAACAGCGTCTCCATGATTTATGGGATGCCAAAATGGGAGAGATCCGTACGTACTTATTCCATCACATCTCAAGCATCTTATAAATGGAACTTTATTACTGTGAAGTGAAGTTCAAAGTGAAAGGCATCGGAGCTTGTCAACATTCATCTGGCAACTCATGGCATGTGGCAGCCATTTGTCTAGTAGCTTTCACCTCAACAATCCTGATTAGGTCAACGCTAGATAAGAATAACTGTTTGATTGACACTCACTTGGCATTGAGTTGGACTGGAAGGTGTTCCCCACATCTTGATCTCGAGTCGCTCGAACCCCTATTCGTCATCAAACCCAAGGAGAGAGGGGAATAAAACCACCGGAAATTAAAGTCTCTGCACAGAACTTGGCTAGCATCTTTTGCAAGCTGATCTCGACACAGCGCAATTACTCCGAATCCGGGATGATTTTTAAATCTTTTAATTCTTTTGTGACTCGGCCGCTGAAGGGTGATACAAAACCATTTATTACACCACATTCAAATCAGCCGAGGGATGGAGAAATGTTTCCTATATTCTACGACGGAACGGCTTTCATAGGTCACCTAGGCGGTAAAGCTGAATCAATTAAAACTTCAGCCTTTACGAAGATGAAATCTCAACAGTAGTAAGTGAGGAGATTGAAGGAGCCTTGAGACAAGGCAGTTGTCATTTATCCCCTGGGGAAACCAGCTTTAAGTTACACGCAAAAACCGAGTGTGCAAACATAACCAGAGGGCAAGATGTCCTCCTGAAGCCAATCTACTCGATCAAGGGCTACGAAACTGCGGTTTAAAGGACAAAGAAAAGAATATAGAGTGGACCCATCTGGACAATAAGAGGTAATTTTTAGGTGATTCTCTACAGACTTTGTACAAAATTTGAGCTCCTCTAGCTTCTCTGGTAGCTTGAAAAGTGACTTGAGTCTTATGAGAGCAGCAGCAAAAGATGCAGCACAATTGGCAAGATTGACCAACTTTTTGTGGATATTTGAACCTATGGAGGCTTCCACCACCTACGATAACAAGAGGCAAAACAAAGGAAAATGTCTCTTTTCGTCCAACTCCCTTCTATGCAGTCCGGTGCAAGATCCAAACTTTTGATCTAGTTCCCTGGTCTTTGATGACATTTCACACAACAAACTCCCATCCGATGGACTCTGCCGTCACACACAATCACTGAAGTGGCCGGCATCGTACATCTCTTGTCTACATCATACCTGCCATCATTCACCATATTAAAACGCTAAATAATGACAGACAGGTAAGTCGGCTTGGATCTACGTGTTGATACTTTCATTCCAGACTTGTAGACCTTGTTCTTAAAGTCGTCTAGAGTGTCACCATGGCATTTCGAGTAGTCAAAAGCAAGGTCTTCAAACTTCAACCCTGCAATTTCTTTTCAATCTATAGAACACTCACAGGTTAATCTTGGAAGGTGACAGGGTAAGAATGGCATCCATTACTTGTCACTCACTGTCTAGCAGTCAGTAAGGTGACACCGTTGGACATAGTTCACAGTGATCTCAGACGGAGTAGGTGAGTGACAGGCTAGGCATGAGAGAACAGAGTTCGACATGTAGGTCTGCTGAAGCGCAACAGATGTTGAAGGGTTCAGAAGTCCAAAAACACATGCATACCCACACACAGAGAGAGCGAGAGAGAGAGAGACACACGCACGCATGGATGTAGTCACCTTTAGACCCCAAAACGTTTCGGCTTCCCCAGCATCTCTCTGGCCAAAGTCTACCCTGAGATGAAAATAGACACACAAATACACAGATACAGAGACACTCACCGTCCTCAAAGCCCTCACCAGAAGCGTTCACAAGATGCTGGTGGTGTTGCTGTGGTTGGACGATGCTACCGTTAGTGCCATTATAGAGGTCCATTTCAAAGTCGTGTGGATTCATGTCTACTCCGGAGGCTCAACACCTACCCACTACTGGCTCCCCTTGTAGTACAACCACAGTTAAGTGGTTGCACAGACGCACCCGACACGCATTCACACGCAGGCACACACGCACGCGTCGATCGCTGATCGACGGTGGTTGGATGTGTATTGTGCTGTGGCGTTCTGTGCTGTGCAAACATTGTTCGCGGTGTGTTTGAACAACTGGAGAGCAGGGTGTAGGCGGAGTAAAGCGTGACAGCAGGCATGTTGAATAAATAGACAAGTAGGACGGATAAAGTGATTGACCGATTCTTATGTGCCCACTGCGTACCGCAGAAACGGACTGAGGTGTTATGGATGGGTGGGTGAGTGGATGGATAAATGGTGAGACCAACGAGGCCTTCTCAAACTCAAAGAATAGGGTAGAATTTGAGGATTTCGGGCAGGTGTCCTCTGTCTAGGTGATAGGTCGCGTGGCAGTGACGTGACACGCTGTGGTGCCTTGTTGTCTGAGATTTGCTCTTTGTGGTGATGGGTCTAATGAGGATCCTTGGTGCTAGAGACGGTGCTATAGTGGAAAATTTTCCACAGACAGAGCTCGTGGATGGTATTTGACCTCTGTGGGATGCTTAGCGATGAAGAGATGTTCATCCATTGGGAGGCGACAGATCGGTATAGCACACACCGCCTTGGAGACCGTCTTTCGGATGGCAGTAAGGCTCTCCACCGCAGTATTTTCATACCATTTCTGTGAAGGTGTTTGTTATTTAGGAGAAGATTATTCCCCAAAGTGTGACCAATCCGCCCTCCACGATGCGTGTGTGCGTCCTGCTGTCACAACCCTTTTCAACCCAAGCCTCAGTTCAAGCGATGCTCATCTGCTTGAACTCCTAGATGGGTAACCACGGAGGTTGTGGTTTCAGTACCGAGAACAAAGTTCAGGTGTACTAAGAACTCTTTCGAAGCAGCCTCTGATTAGATGCTAAGGCTGCGTGGGAAAGTAAAGTTGTTTTAAACTCCTTAAAAGGCCTTTTATTCAGTCTCCTTTACACCTGACACTCCAGGGCTCATCTAACCCTTGTTTTTTCTTGTAATCCAGTGTCTCTGGAGCGTAGCCACTTGTTCTACAGAAAATTCAAATGTTTATTTAGTGTTCAGGTGGTAAAAGACATATTTCGCCTATAATTTTTTACAAACACGATTCTTTTCTGATTTCTTCTTAAGTTTATCACTAATTTCATTCCATAGGCGCAAAAACCCTGCAAAGCATCATAACAGGGAAACTGAGAAAGCGTTTAAGTGTTTGAATTTTGACCCCTCGAAAGCATTTAAGCACAAATGAGTAGGCAACATGACTGTGAAAGTGACAAGAAAACGTCTGATACTATAGACTTTGACAGCTCATGAATTCTCCAATTTCAAACGGGAATAATTCAACCCCTCTGAAAAAAGTTAATAAATAGAGCGTGAACACATCGACACCACTTCTTGGCGATGAATATGGAGCGTGACGACGTCCATCCATTAGACTTGGCTGACTGTGTTGGAGGCACGCCTAACTGAACCACCACTTGATGTGGTTTCGCAGTACGAAGGAAATAAGTGAGGATGCATCACAGGCTACCCAATCTGTTGATATCAGCACCTACGAGTCATTCCGCAAGTCCCTTGAGAATGTCTTCGTCTGATTTATTCTGGCTCTTTTTCCGTTTTCTGTGATCCTTAAATTATATCAATATTTTGACAAGGACATATCAAACAGCCATTAATCACTGACTCGCATCCATTTTCTACTGATATCATTTAAGTAGACGCTATTTTGACCTTGGCTTAAGCTTCCCAAAACAATAATATAAATCGTTACAATGTCTAAAAGTAGAATACGGAGGATACGTGCCTGGGTATGGCCCTGTAATGTACATGTCTCTGTCTGACAAAGGAGCTACCCCTTGAGTTCGTTTACAGGAGAATATAACAATGGCGTGGGGTGAAGCAGCGCTGCCACAGAGAGCAAGGAAAAATTGCTCTGCTAATCACTAGATTTTGTGAATGGACAGTAAATTCATCGTGTCCTCTCCAAAATGTAAACTTATAGACTCAAAGACTACAGTAGGTGACCTTCAGTACTTATGAAAATGCTGATTTACAAGGTGTAGAGGTTCCAAAATGCCAATTGTGGATTTTAGGTTGACATTCGAGTTCCTATTTAGCTTCAGACAATTTGGACTGCCTAAAATGCTCAAACAAGGCACCGCCTTTTAGTTTTACATTCACACAGGTGGAATCTGGCTCGGGGGCCTAAATGCAGTGAAACGAGGTGATAAGTGTGTTCCCAAAGTGCTACTAACAGTCACAGCACGTATCGGAGGGGAGGTCCAGGCCAGACGCCGTTGGCCAAGTTGACAAGCGACAGTGATGGCGATCTAGTGTACGCAACGACTTTCAGCGAATATTTATTCCGCACGTGGGTTGCAGAATGAATAACTGAACACATGACGTGACAATTGTCTACAAGTATTCGCGATTCCCAAAAGTTGCATCACAATAAATAAATGAACGCATGACGAGGCATAACAACGTCGAAATATGCCAGATGGCTTTTTTTAGCCACTATTTTAAGGTGTGAATTAGGTATTTAAAAAAAACCCCGGATTTTTTGCGCTCCACTCCAAAACTCTATTCACTTACTTGTTTCATTTCTTTTTCACTTCCTTTGAAATAGGAATTTGTTTCCAAGGTGTAAATAATTTTTAACATGTTTTAAATACTTCTAGAATTATTTTCGCCCTAGCCTACCATTACTACAAACAAGAGCCTCCTTTACCTGAAAAATTCTTTTGAGCGCGATTTTTATCGCGAAACAATTACAAACAGATTTTTTTCTGAATACTACTTCCTTTTTTCCGTCATGACGCCCAATCGTCAAAACATCCGCGAGGATGGCGCGGCTCGTCTCGGCGTCGTTGGCGCCAGGTTCTGGTGTCGTTTACTATCAGAGAAATGCGTATTTAAAAGACACTTTCTTGGCTGCTAAAACATCTTGTAACCGTGAGTAATGCCCCGAAACGCAATAAAATTTTGTGTCCCACAGTATGTTGTAACGAAGACTGAATTGTAGGTCCAGAAAAATGCACCTTTTACTTGCTAAAATTAACGAAATCAAAGAAAGCCTAGCAATGAAGAAGTCAGCAGATTTTAAAGTATTAAATGCTTCCATTGCTTTATTACTTGGGTGTCACAGTTCCCAAACCAAATGCCTATTTCAAAATTTCCCGATCCAAAAGTAAGCAAACAAGTCGAAACCATTTCATTTCATTTTCAAAATATAAACTAGCACTTTAGGGGTTTAATTTAATGCAACCATTAATTAATTGTTGACTGTGAACATGAATTACACTTATCCGAGGCGGAGTTGTCGAAGGCACTGTATAATGAGGTGTGGCTTCAACCCCTCCCTTACCCCTCCAAAAAGGGAATTAAAAAACAGCAGACTTGACAGACAAACCTTGCATTAGTACTTTAACCTTAAAATAAATTGATTATATGAATGACAAATAAGGTTAGTTTCTAAATGAAGCTAACATATGGACTGCAGGAGTCGAGTAGCCATGGTGAGTTGGGTAATGAATGCACTGATTGGGGCACAGAAGGGATGTCGGACTGCTGAGAGAGACGATACAGTCACAACGCTGTGACATCGGGGAGTGCTAATTACACGATCTTTGAATTAGGGTGGAATCTCGCCTCCTCAAGCAAAACAAAAAACAGAGGCCTCCATTAATGCTACACTAAGATGGGACGACTTCCTGTAGCACAAAGAGGTGGCTCGTGGACCGAGAGTCGACCAGTCTTTGCCACCATTCGTTCCCGTTTTACAGCTTCCTCATAGCGAACCTGGGTTGCTATTATCGCTTCTACGTGTAGAAGTTTTGAACTCCAACCTTTTCAAGTCCTTTTTGTGAAACATATGCTCTAGCAACCATTAGCGATAATTCAAGACACTAATTTAATGCAAGTTGTGATTGTTTGCTACCACTTTGAGTAGGCAAACTGATAAGATTGAGTTGGTGACTACCGTCAGCCCAGAAAGTCTTAGACCAAAATTACTAGGTAATCAAGACGGATTATGTGCTTAAACAAACGCAGTTTTTGCATCGAAAGGTGGAAATGCTTGTTAGCTTATTAGCTCCCAAGGGACAGAAAAGGGAATTGTCCTCTCCAGAAGGGGTCAGGAGAACCAATCAGAACTCTGCAAATTGCGGGAATGCCTCCCGAAAAAGTCCTATATTGCAATTGAAGATGTGAGGTAGAACGGTACGTCCTAATTGTACGTGCCCTTTCCATCACCTATTTTAGGAGGAGGAAGTCACCCACGAGGTTAGGTAGGCAGGTGGAAGTCGAAAGTGGAACAGAAACCCTGAAGGCTAAGCATTGGTGTTTTGTCCCCCGAGGCAAAGCGTCTATACGATGTGAAAGTGACAAGAAGTTTTGTGTCCTCTGGTGACGTGTAAGCGGAAATGTCACGAGTGAACAGATGTGACAACAAAAAACAACAAAATTACATCCAGAGGCTAAAAAATGCAACAACCATCCAAAAATAGGCACGAAAAAGAGGGCAGGATAAAGGGAAACGGGAAGTTGCCTTAAAAGTACCTTTGGAGCATGAACAGCATCTTTAAGGAGTAGAATAGATAACACCTGTTTTCTATACTTTCTTCGTTGACTACTTTGTGGAGTTTTTTTTCCTTACCTCAAAATTCGAAGTTAATGTGATGCATTCCTCCCAGGGGAAATATCCACTCTCGTGGGGAGGATAATTGACGTTGACCTTTCCTCCCTCTTATTGGCTGATTGGACAGAGGGGTATATCTGGAGTGAAGGAGAAGTTGAGGGAAAAGAGGGCAAATTTTTAGGCTAATGTGGAGTGAACTAGTGTAATCGTATCGAAAAGGCAAAAAATTTGCCTTTTCGGAAGGCGAAATGATTGTGGAGGTCAACAACTTCTGTGAACGATCCGTAGTTAATGCTTGGACTACCAAGAACACCTTGAAACAAGGGATCAGGGCTATGAAAACAGGAGAATGGAGCTTGCTATGTCTTTGGTGTACCTCGGGTCACTTCGACTTGTCGACAGATAAAGACGTCTGTGTTGAAGTCTTTGTTGCCTGACTACTGTAGTTGGAAGCGCGAGAGCCTCCAAGTTCACGCATTGTTCTCTTCACAAGAACGCGCTGTGGTCTGAGAAATGAAACAACATGACGGCCTTTCATAAATTCTCCTGATCCCAAATAAGCGGTCGAAGCTCCAATCATCACTTCTTATGGATGCATGGTTTTAGCACCCACCTCTAGAGACCATCTCCAGCCCGCATGACTTATCAAATAATTTGATGTCTTCCAGACAGGATAGATAAATAACACTCAGACTACTGCAGAGAGGGGTTGATCACACCTACCTGTCCACCTTCATAACTTATTCCTATGGTTATAAAACCTCCTGGTATTCAAATAGTTACCAAGTAGACTTAAACAAACTTTACTTTATACATGAATGTCACTGTTGCACTTCATTTCTTGCTACTTTTTAAAAGTTAAAAAGCAATTTTCCTATCGACCCATCTAGTGTGGATATCATCGGTTGGAAAGCGCTTTCGACAGGAGATCTCGAAAAATTGCGTAACCTCCACTTGTTAAATTTTCGCCGCAAAAGGAGAGAATTGAATGAGCTGTGTTTGCCAAGTCGGAGGAAAATCATCTACTGTGAGCTCAAATTCCTTTACTAAATCCCTTTTTTGCTGCTTAAACATTTGCCCCAAAGCCGACTAAAACAAACAGTCTTCGTCCGCCCTCATTTTAATGACTTCCATCTACTCACCATCAAAGCTTGTCCGAGAGTTGTAAGCGCAATGGGTGGTCGCTGGCTTTTAAGGGCTGTTCATAATTTTGTCCCTCGTTGCCGGTTCTTTCGTGAAAAAAGCCTACAAATCCGTCAAACCTCTCTCTGCTAAGCCATGAATCCTCAAGAAGACCGCAAGACTGGCATTTCCAGCAAAACCCGGCGCTGTTTCAAGGACTCTCATGTCCCCATCCCCACCGATTCGGTCAGTCGTCGTGGAGATGGAGTGGACAATGGAAGAGGTATTGCTATTTGCATTACCCAGAAATGGAAAAATACTTGTGACCAACTTATAACAAAGAGGAATGCCGAAGGGAGGGTATTAAAAGAAAGCACTAAAAAAAACTATGACCATCTTAAATTTTGCATTGGAAATTGGTTTTAAATTAAAAAAATTGGAATAGATATGTTGTCATAGCAACACGCAAGTCGTGTATGAATTTGGTGGCCTTGGATTGCCAAACCGCCTATTAAATACTAAAGCTCAAAGTAGTTTTACTTTACGATTTTACCTAAATAAATTGTAAATACTTAATGGAAATTATTTGGAAATAAATAATCAGCAAAATCTAGGCCAAGATTTCCATGGAATGTGCTCTCACAGATCTAAATAATAATTTTTCTAAAAAAAGGCAAATTGTCAGGCATATGGGAGCTGCAAATCCTAAAGACTTACTTACTTATATTTAACACTAGCTATTACTGTGATAAAGAAACAGAACCAAAAAAAGTAGAATGATTGACTTCGGTAATCCGCGGATTAGCGGTCTCGAGGAAGCCAAATTAGGTAAACAAATAAGTTGGGAGCCTTTTTATGAAGAGCGAAGGTTTCTTTCAATGCCTTATTTGGTTTATTCCTCCATTAAGGTACACAGGCAGGATTTCTGTCAATTCCACTTTTTACTAGATGCTTCCGCCATAAAAAGGAAGCATCCACCTCTGGCCTCCCGCATTTTTGCCCAACTTTCATCGCCGAACGGTCACCATTCTACCACCTATGCAATGATTATTTTACACCAGAAGCAGTAAAGATTGTCGCGTGGAGAGAAGAGAAGAGAGAGAGTGAGAATGGAGTTATTATCTCCCTCATTCTGACGACTTTCTGGTTTATCTTCTAGTTCTGGCTCTTTTTTTTGGGGTTGATGGTGTAAGCAACTGAGCAATTTTCCTTCAGTCAACTCCACACGTAGATGCACCAATGGTGTGAGGTAGATGCCGAGAGGACGGTCTACGTGCAACCGATGATGTGTTTGCCCACTTAACGAACGAATTCCATCTCTCATCACAAGCCATTCCGATCCACGGACTGTCGTCGATTAACAGCCTCAAGAACATCCAACGACCCGAGGCCTTCCTGAAGACAAAAGAAGACATGACACTGTCGACTACTTGCATGGCCGCAAGGTCGAGCCTTCGGATGACGGTGGAATGGCGAGAACTGAAGTAACTCATCACCAAAACCTAGAGGAAAACCAACAATTGGCGTATTAAATGAATAGATGTCTTTTTGGTAGCGCGAGGTGAAGAAGTGGAATGACAGTTATTCAATCATACGAAATTCTTTTAATTCAAAGCATGTGATACTTAAATGCCTAGAAACTTCTCTTATAACCCTCATCATCCATCTGATACAGGTGTAAAAGCTTTGTCCTGCCCCCATCCACATTCTCCATCACCGGTGGCGCCTCGTTCTTTATTATTTAGAAGAATAATGGGTCTTTTGGGAGATAACACTAGCATCTTCCAATCCTCAACCATCCAAATCACCTAAATTGAATCGCTTTTAAGTGGTCCGTTCTCCTACCACCTATCGCACCCTCAACACCTACTAAACAACACATTTAACCCTGTCGATGGTTAAATCAAATAAGCTCTAACCACAATCAGACATGGCGACTGACGTTTTGGTGAAATGAGAGGTGAGAAGAAGCAACAAAAAGTAGAGAAAGAAACTTTGATAGCATGAAAAGTGTCACGGCTCCGACGTACAGATGTATAACTCTCTCTCTCTCTCTCTCTCTGCTTAGAAAAAAGTCCATTATTTACACATCATCCACCTCTATCATGCCATCCTTTCAAGGCGGTAGCATAAACCGCGTCAACTTTTTTTCTCCTCCCCTGCCTGACATTTCATCCGGTTAGGATTAAAAAAGAAAGCTGAATGCAACCCTCCCCTCCCTGCCTCTTTGCCTCAAGCCCACGATTTGGTGGTTAGTGTTTAAACTTGACCACAATTTGGATCCACTTTTTGTAAATTAATGGTGTCGATACACCTTGCACATTATGTGCATTCATTATCACATTGTGAGTGAGAAAATTCAGAATTTTCGCAAACAATTCATACATCCTTTTGTGCACTAAGTGGCGCTCACTTCTCTTCTGAAGGTGCCTTCTTGTCTCGTCGTCATCCCCCAAAAACTGGAGGAATGGAGGTCATTAATTTTATTCCAAGTTAGATGGTGCTCCTATGGAGCCAAGAATCCCACTAATTTGCATCGATGATGATGCTTGGTCTTTGCCCAGTCCTTCTGGTGAATTCATTAGGCACGGCTCTTTGTAGCTGCGCAATGCCGCCATGATAGCTAAAAGGAGGTAAAAAGGCGATAAACCAGACCTCTCCCCAATGCCTTTTTCTCCTTACTGTTATTTCTTTGTTATTTTGACACACAAATTCTGAAGTAGAAAAATAGCATTAATCTTTTAACTGAAAACAATCACTGTAGAGTTAAATAGGCCACACGTGTAGCACAGCTTTATGGAATCTCTTGTGTCACATCCGTGTGACGCTCTACTCGAGTGTTGCATGCACGAAGGAACCATTCCTTAACTGATCAAATCGTTCAGTGGAGGTGTGGTTGTTTATTTTCTATTGAGGTTCCCCCAGTTGAAAAAAACTGTCCTTTATAAGCTAAAAAGACAGTCTTACAATTAAAAAGGTTGCTTTGTTTAGGGCGTCGACATCATCGTTCCTCCCGTCAACTACTCTTCTCTCTTGGTCATGGAGACGGTGACCCTCGGAGTAAATGTACAAGTTAGGTGCAAGAGATAATTGCTTATATTCAATTTTAATGTAAAAACTCATGTGGCATTCAACAATTGCATCATTGTGGCTCTGAAATGGGCGGTGTCCTACACCTCCAAGTGTGCCTCCTCAGCGAAGGGCTTTCTAGCGTAGCATCCACGTGTGACGAAAAATTATCCTTTTAAACACTTCTTTCTGCCGTTTCATTGTTGTTTTGTCGCGTAACCTCATAACGTGTCGAGGTGTCAAAACAGGAGATATCACCGTCGTCGTAGTCGTCGTTCTCCTCTCCCTCGTGTGAGACTATGAATTCATCCAACGTGCTCGCCTTCTTTAATGAAATGCAAAGTGGCAAGCCTCTCTCCTTCTCCTGTCACCGACTTATGGCCCTGCTTACCACCAATGAGGTGGCAATGTGCCTTTGTCATTGGTGTGCAGAAGACCTCACAGATGGAGGGTGCGTGGGTCAGCTAGCACAGACATCATCAAGACTCTCACCGGAATAACCAGACGACCAAGGCTTCGACGCGGATGTCCATATTAGTGCTGACTAATATGGGTAGGCTGGAAGTTCGACCGGTTGTTGATGGTGATTGGGTGGACACTGGAAGTTAATTAGGAGGAGGTCAGTCGGATTACTAATCCGAGATGGTTCTAGCAATTCCAACAAATCAAAGGAAAATGTGCAAACTTTTGGAGTTTTTGCAACAAAAGGGAAAAAAGGAAGTAGGTGTCTATAATAAATGATTTGGAGAACAAAAATTACGCTAGGCTGTTGTCGAAATGGTTGGAGGTTGTCAGTAGAGACATGCAATTTGTAATTTAGTTGGTGAAAAGGAATTTCCCCATCATGACGTCTTTACTTATGCGAAATTTTGTTACTATTTACCTAGTACAACCCCAAACCTTGACGTAGATATTTCGACGTGACTTGTCTGACTTGTAAGAAAGTGGAGAAGTCGACACATTCATATCATCGTCAGCGAATTTCCTCCTAAAATTCTCCCATCCGTTGCTAACAAATCCACCTATCCAACCATTTGTACTGCACAACCACTCAGCAATTCGTAGACCTTTTTGCTTCAAGTCTGTGATGTGACCTCACATGCTGTATCTACTGTTCAACGATTGACCGATGAACTACTTAGATAAAGTGGTGTACGCAAATTTGAAGAGGTCACCCCACTCAACATCTGCAATCGGCACGATCGAGATGAGAGTGAATGTTCTAAGGCTTCAATCACCGTGTAGCCTCCAACCATTTCACCTGACTTGCACTTTATGGGAGATGCTACATTTAGTGTGTCATGGGCCCGCATGTTCACTGGCCTCCGCAGTCATTAAGAGAGTCCTTTTAAACACCGCACTTGGGTGATTAGCAAAGGAAGCCAATTAATTGACAATATTTACAGAATGTTGTCGTTAAAGCTATGAGAATTGCAGTTACTACAGCCCTGCCAACACATATGACACGTGGCATAACGATAAAAGTACCGAAAAAGCTTAACCAAAATCCACTTCCTCCTTTTTAGTCCCCTTCCTACACAGCTGTCACTGTCTTTACGGCCTCTGTACCACCCGTACTTTCGGTGGGAAATTCAACATTTGACCCTGTGGTAAGTAAACTAAGCATCTGGTATGCAAAATTGTGCTTATAACAACTCGCCTTGAAGGGGCACAGTTACAGTGAAATTGCCAAAAAAATTTTTCTTAGAAAAGAGAATTTTGAGTAATTCAGTTAATTTAAAAAGTGCTGCTCCTGTGTTGTGATATTGATCTCTTTGTTCCTACTTATCTACTCACAAATACTTTAAGTAGCATAGTCCCACCTAAATACAAATTGCATAAATAGAAACCTGAGAGAGATTTCTGGTAAAAAAAGCTGTGTTTTGAGTAGATAAACAAATACCCGCTCCATTCAAACAAGTGGAGCAATGTAATTAATCTGTTTTGAGGCGACCCAAAGCAATCCAATCAACTTGGTCAAATTTTGTTTTGAAGCAAAAATTATACCATTGCTAGACTCACCTGTCTTTTTAAATTAGACATCTGTTACCTGTCAGCTCCACCATTTTCTCCTTATCAGGCAGCCTAGCTCAAAAAAGCATTTTATTTTGGCATCCATGTAGTTGTCTCAATTCCATCGTCTCCTCTTCACTCTCCACCCCAAAGCTCTCTATTCCACCCTTCATGAGATTTCCTTACTTTAAAAAGAGGTAACGAGTGGTGGGGAGAGGAGTTAAGTGGAACAGGAGGAATAAGGGGGTCAGCCCTTGCCTCACATCTTAAAGAGCAAGCCGTAAATAGGGGAACCTTTTTCTCTGCACTATGGCCCATGGGATAGGCCGTTGCTTGATCTCACAGGAGGTAGAGCTATGCCCTTCTTGACTGCTTCTCAAGAAGCTGTTACACTTTTTCACTTTCATTTTGTCTCCCGACTCCTCAAAGTTGGAGGGAGACGTGGGAGGGCAGGTGCTGTCCCCTGGGATTAGGCGGCGTGTGCTTTAATCGTATCTGTGGAATCTTTTAGACGCGACCAATGCTGGAGTAGACAGTGAAAGGACTATCTCATCACACCACACAAGGCAGTCTGTTCTCGATGGCAATCACACAACAGGCAATCATAAAGTAGGCGACATATTTGTGACGGAATAAATGCAGAGGTTCTGAAGTTATATGTCGCGGTTTGTGAGTTAGACCGTGATGGCTTAGCTTTCACCACGACCCTCATAGTCTGTGTAAACGTTTTGTCTCGCGTCGCTCATATAAACAGTGGAACTTATTTTAGACGCCACCCACAATATTTATGAGAAGTCATCGCATAAACCATAAACCATAGAAATATACATTATAGTCAAGTCAAGTAATTCTGGTAACAAAATGGTCAGGTAAGGAAAGGTACGGTGTCACATATATGTGACACTGGTAGTGAGTAGATTATTAACACTACGCAGGTTGTGTAACATACAAGCTGTCTTAGTCTTTTGAGTAAACAAGCAAAAAGAACAAAGGATTTGGCAAATTGCTGTTCTTTCGCCGCCCAGGTCTGGCAAAAATGCTCTCTGGCAGCTACCAAAATTGGTCCTTATCGTCAGTTTGTCCAAGTTGCCAAATTCCTTTTTATTTATCTACTGCGATTGGGGTTTGAGATCTTTCTTGACTCTCGGCTCCAACTCCAAACCCAATTGTTTAGCAGTTTCTTCACTCATCAAGGTCTGCACACGTTTAGTGTCACAGTATCTGCCAAAATAAGTCATCACTACCTACATCACTCTGTGTTGCATCACCCATGCTCGGTATTCTCCACATTTTTTATTCCTGACACTTCAGTTGTCCGCGTTTTTGAGGTCTCTACTTAAAAAATACCTCCTTATAGCTTTCACTCTTCCAATAATACTATTTGAGATGGAGGCACATCCTCCTGCAACTTCATTTACTCCTCCTGTCTGTTTTCTTCCCAAAATCAAATTGCTTTAGCCGATTACACCAGCCTTCGAGCGATCACAGTCAAGGAAGACAGACACGCTTAAACACGCTTCCACTAGACTGAGGAGAGAGGAGTAGATTTCTCCTCCTCTCCATCTATTCCTTCCACCTCAATCATTCCAAACCACGTGCTAAAGCTATTTATTTGACTGCATTACTGTAAGGAATCTCAAAATTTCTCCACCAGCCCGTCTCTCTCCTCATTTCCCACTTACGATCTCCTATCGTTTCCTCTCATTTCGCATTCGCCTTATTGACGCTGATTTCAGCATTCAGGTGTAGAGTGAAGTGAAATTGAGCGCATCAATTCAGTGCGCACCGGTAGATTCACCGAGTGGACGTGCCACACAACAATGGTGAGGGGGACTGCACCACTGCAAACAAACAAACCAACATCACTGCCACTTACGTGTTGAGGACTGTCCCATTTCGACTGGAATTCCACCTGTGCCGCTTGCAGCCGCTTCTCCACTGTCCCACGAGGCAACATAAAACAAGAGAAAGTCACTTGAGAATATGCTACTGTCAAACGGCCTGTTGGTTTGAGTGTCCCATGGGCACTGCACTATGGCCCATGCACACTGGCCTCTCCACCACAGGACGTGCACCATGGGCCATATCATTTACCACGCTATACCACTTGACAGTTTGGCAGTTGAGAGGCTAAACTCACACCACCCCTACCCCATCCTGTCGCAGCCTCCTCCTCCTCCTCCTCCTCCTCCTCCTCCTCCTCCTCCTCCTCCTCCTCCTCCTCCTCCTCCTCCTCCTCCTCCTCCTCCTCCTCCTCCTCCTCCTCCTCCTCCTCCTCCTCCTCCTCCTCCTCCTCCTCCTCCTCCTCCTCCTCCTCCTCCTCCTCCTCCTCCTCCTCCTCCTCCTCCTCCTCCTCCTCCTCCTCCTCCTCCTCCTCCTCCTCCTCCTCCTCCTCCTCCTCCTCCTCCTCCTCCTCCTCCTCCTCCTCCTCCTCCTCCTCCTCCTCCTCCTCCTCCTCCTCCTCCTCCTCCTCCTCCTCCTCCTCCTCCTTGTCGTAAAAAACATGCTTCTTGTCCCCTTAAAACGTTTATAAAACCTTACTTTTTAAGCATTTTTAAAGCCGAAAAATTAAAATTTGCTTCATTTCCACTCATTTGCTCAATGTGTCCTTTTTAATGTCATCATGATCTCTCAAGTTTTAACAATTAATGTCCTCCTTTCTACGTTTGCTAAAAAATCGTATTTATCCACCTCATCTTCTCCATCTTCGCCTTCTTTTTCCTCTACCAATGAGAACCTTTTTCCCTTCCCATCCGTTTGGATCAACCCAGCTCTCTCCCTTTCAGGTATTAATAGGTATATTGGTTTTGTGGTAGGAAAAATTTACCAAAACCACTAATTGCTACCTCAGATAGGCTTAAATCCACTAGAACAGACTGTCGATGTAGTCTTCACCATTGGGGTGTAGAAATTTGGACTTCTTTCCGATTGGTTAACCGGTATAAGACGATCAGGTATGACCTTCAAAGCAACCAATCAGCCAAGGCTACAGCTAATTTTGACGACTTTTACTCACTAGTCATTGCAACAACACGCCTATACTTAAAACCTTCAAAGACAATCAGTTGAGTATGCACTCACACAGAAGGTGGCTTGAGATCGCTGCTTTTTTGAGGGAAGAATAAGGCTACGCAAAGCATTTTTTTTCGTTTTGTAATAAATAGCCTTGAGAGTATTGCACCGGCTAATTTAGGTGGTTAAGGCAATGGGTGCAATCATACAATGTCGTCAGCACGCCCATATCAGAGAACCACACTGATAATTAGGCATAAACATGCACGCAAATAAGCAACACCGGTATGTGTGCATGTGTGTTTATTGCGTCGCCGCAGTGGTGACTTGAGCCATAAACAAATGCCTTTTAAATTAGCTGCAACTGGTCCCGAACCTCCACCCTCGCTCCCCTTAAATGTGGGTCTCACCTACCCAATTTACTCCGATCTGGCTGATCCGCTCTCGAATGGTATTAATTAAATACCAATCGTGCCACTGAGCTCTCTTCCTTGCTCTTTCTTTTTTTCCTTAAATAGAACAACTGACGCGAATGAATAGGCGATGTTGACGTCCTCATAAATAGCACAAAAGTACTGTCGAACGATGACAGTCACTTCTGAATTGGACCACTAGGCATGCATTTATTTGAAGCACAGTCTCATGCTGGCCCTCCGAAAGGGTCTCGCTAGGACTTTGTTGAGGAAGGTGTGTGCATTATGAACAAAATAAAATAAACGAAATGTCCTATCATTGTCACGGCTACCAAACTAGTCTCATTGATACGACATTTCAACCCATAAGCCTTCTACTGCCCACCTTTTTATGCTCCGGTGTGGATTCCATTAACTGCTACCGTTCTGTGACAGTCATCACATGTACCAGTGTTTTAGACGCCTCCACCTCTCAACAAAACGCAGTATAACGGTTCACCTACCTGGTAATTAAGCCCTTCGTCTGATCCGACGCTCCTAAACTCCGCCAAATAAAGCTATTCTGTGTTGGGCATCATAAACAAGAAATTTACACCTGGCATAGAAAATGCTTGCAGCATTTTTGGAGATTTTAGTGGATTTTCAAGATCCATCACTTGTATGGCCTGCAGTATGAGGGATAGATACCCTTTTAGAGGTCTACCCAGCCCTTTGAGCTCACTTTAGGAGATGGAGAAGATTAATCGGCCAGGGTGATGCAGATTATGCAAGATTTTACGAACTATCCTGCTTAGAAACCCATATATTTTCTTAATCCCCCTTTTCATTTGTCACAGTTTGTAGGTCAAGTCACATTTTTAGACACATTAGTACCAGGAAACGCCCGAAATCTTGGCCTTTAAATGGAAGAGCTAATAGGAGTCCTATTTCAATCTCCAACAATTAAAGCCTATTTCTTGTGAATCCAAAAAGTCATTTGCGTTAAGATTTATTCGGATTTATTTCTATAGCTCTAGCTCAGTCTCTGTAGCTTCCCCTTTGATTTTTGCCTTGAAATAGAGGAACACCAAGACACCGCCACTCTTCACAGCTTAAAGACAAAATACAACCTTGTGGGGGGAACTGATACCTTTTATGTGGTCAATAACTCAAAACCTCATCAATAAAGCCGGCTGCAATGGCATTGGTGAAGCAGAATTATCCCATTTGGCTAAAAGGCCAAGCTCCGTCAGCTGATTGGTGGATTTGAAGGTTATGCATGCACATACACACGCACATGCGTGAAGGGGTTTGAAAGCACGCACACACGTTTGCGCACAAGCATGCGTGCACATATGCACACGCGCGCGCCGTCAGAACGCCACATTGTGCCACTTCACTAGTGTGTGTGTGTATGTGTCGCGTGTGTGTGTGTGCGTGTGCAGCAGTGTTTGTGTTTGCATTTGTGTGTGCGGTGCCTTATCAATTTCTCATTTACACAACCACACAAACGCACATACAAACACACATATGCGGATATACATATTTGCATACACACACACATACAAGAAGCAGTAACCTGTGAATGTATATGTGCAGTGTCTATTGTACCTGGCACCAATACCTCCAACCTGGTATGAGGCCAGCCTAACTGGAAGCCTAATTCGTCATATACAAACACAATCACAAATGGAAGTATTCGTGGCCTCAGAGAGCCATCCCATGCCCTCCAAGTCCTCGACCAGCATGGACCTCACCCACGTTGTGGACTCCAGTGATGACAGCAGTAGTGAGGGACATGCACGACCAATGCAGGAGGCGGATACCTCCGCCCACCCTCGACGATCGATGGAAGAACAACTGAGACTATGTAAGTGGAAATGTGCACAAGAAGTGCCTTGAAATTAAACCGCCTATCCTGTCTGCCAGCCTGTGTCCGGCCGTCTGGCTGTTCGTGTGTGTGCGGTTGTGTGTGTGTATGTATGTGTGTGTGTGTGTGTGCGTGGGTCCACCCTGACCAAAAATGTCGCCACCATGTCTCGTCCCCGCTTCCTCTTTGCCGCTTTAAAAAATAGATTAGGAAATAAAAGTCAAAAAAGCAGTTAATTTAAAGGCAGAACAAATGCGTAGATCGGGCTGAAATTTTCCTTAGGAGGAGTCCATTGAAGTGACTCACCTCTGTTCCTTTTCTGTCCAGTAGATTCGGGTAAAGACCAAGTCGTTGGATGACGGCCTAATGCATTTACATTGCCCACTTCCCTCCTTCCCCACCGACTTGTGGGTTAGATCGGCAAAATGGTATCCATTTTGCCTGCTATTTAAGGCCACCGTCGGTCAAGGCGCATTATTCACCACAGGTCCCTCCCTCCAAAGTTGTAAGACTTATTCGCCCAAGAGAACTCAAAGAAAAATGTCTATTTAAAGAAACCCACAGAAGGTTCTATTTCAATTTACCTGATTTGCCATAGAATAGATTAAAATGATAAACTGTACATCAGCTAATGAGCAAGAAAGTACAAAAGTAAAGGAGAGAAGAAAAACGTGCCAATTCACCCAACAGATCGGTGGGAAGGCGGTCTTCATTCACCGGGGCGGATGTGATTAATGACCGAGAAGGAAAACCAAAAGGAGAAAAACGCTTTGATAGAATTTTCTCTTTTTTATTTCGCCTAATTCATTTTACTTAAAATTTATGTGCCCATTTTTTTCGATGCCAACTTTCTGACCTTGAAACCTGTGACACCGTCGGTAAGACACCGGTGTGGTTGATTAAGGCGAGGCAGGACGTTTACCGCATTGAAACAGAGGCATAAAGATTCATGAGCCACATGGAGGCACTGATTTATTAAAAACTATTTTTTAATTGCTGTCGTAGTTCCTAGGCAGTGCCATTCTCCCCCGCGCACAGTTTGG
>MIEF01009353.1:0-59151 GCA_001870725.1 Taenia solium | reverse complement strand
GTGATCCGACTGCATCTACACGAACTTGCCTCACATGAATGGGCTTTGAATAAGCTTTGCTCACGTCCGTAGCAAAGAATCTTCACAAAGCAAACAAGGTTGTCTTTTCCCTCAACTAGTTGGTCGTACTCAGCTTCATGAAACATAGCCAGTCCTTGGCTCAAGTAGGAGCAGTGAGAGAGACAAAAAAGGCAGAATTAGCGGCTCACAATTCTTGGAATTTTTGCCATTTTCCAAGGTTGAATTAAGGAAAAAAAGATATCGGTATCAACCTCATACCCTGGAATCCCAATACACTAACATTCACGTAAAACCCACCATCCAATTCTTGCCCCCAATTCCAATGATCCCTACACCACGTAGGCTCTTATCTAACGATGTGGAGCAGACCTACCCAAATTAATTACTCCATAACTTTTGCTAAAAGAGACATTTGACTATCAAACACATCAAAGTAGTAGCCATCACATTCAACTATTTCACATCGAGGACTATCTTCTCCGCTAACACACAGACACACCCTTTTTATAAACGCTGACAACCCACAGTTGACAGCAAAAATAGACTTCTTTACGGAAAAGTTACTCAACACGTCAGCCCCTTCAACCATGGCCATAGGGTAGGACAAAACGCAAGACTCTAGATAACAAATACACACACAAGACGACACTAAAAGGTCAATAATAACAATGCAAATCGACCAATCACCTATCAATACTCGAGTTTGTAAGTCAACAATCCTCCTTGCAGTGGTAGCCTTCAAGAGGGCCGTTATCATGCTCATGGTTGCAGACCCAGTCAGTCTGTGGGGAGGGGGCATATGGTCCGTCCACTCCTTGCTCCTCACTTGCTTTTTCGTCTTCTTCGGCAGCACCGCCGTCTGGATGTTGGGTAGTTCACCACCCTGCGTAATGGTCACACCGCCCAACAAATTGTTCAACTCATTTACGGGGTGTTGCTTCTGCCTCGTTTCTTGTTCTCCTGTTGCGCCAAACAATGTCTAGTCGTGGCAAAGGTGGGAATGGTCTTGGAAAAGGTGGCGCCAAGCGTCACAGGAAGGTGCTACGCGACAACATTCAGGGCATTACAAAGCCCGATATTCGGTATTTGACATATTGTGTTGGAGTAAAGTGCATCTCTGGGCTCTTTGACAAGGAGGCTCGAGGTGTGCTCAAAGTGATCCTGGCGAAAGTCATCCGCGACGCCGTGACGTACACTGAGCATACCAAACGCAGGAACGTCACTGCCATGGACGTGGTCTATACGCTCAAGCATCAGGGTCGTACTCTGCGGCTTCTGTAGCTTGTAGACGATGTCCGGACGGCTATAAAGATAGTGGCGATTGTTGTGTGAAAGCTCCAGCGGCCCTGTTCAGGGCCACTTTGAACATAACGTTGTGGGCTATATTAATCTTTCGCCGTTTCATTGGCCGGAGCTAAAGGTGGTGTGGGGAGGGGTTATTTGATAAATCTGGGACGGAACAGGACAGTAGGCAGGCGATAGATTTAGCTTTCAGAGAATTCCGGACGCTCAATCACCAATGAATGGTTTTAAAACCGATCTACTTGCCGATTATGCGTAGTACAAAATTCCAATCGCCAGAAATATGCACACACAACTAAATAAACACTAAAGCCAATGCGAAAGTTTGGGACAACCGATTCGTTGACCGCATAGAGGGATTACAACCGGGCAGGTGGGTAAGTGGTGTGTGATCGGCTTCGTATTTGGACGGGCATGTGAGTAAGGGAGTATGTAGAAGCATGGAATTGCTGTTGTTGATAAAGGCTCTCTTCAGGGCTACCACAAAGGGGTTTGTTGACCAATGGATGTTTCGATTGACTGACTGTCAGTTAAATGTAGGGGCTGCAGAGATGAGAGGTGGTGCTGTGGCACTCAGAATTATGATGGATACTTGGGTGAGAGGTGGTGTTTTCCTCTCATACCCTGCACATGCTTACATACTGCATCGATCTACTGGTGGTGGGGTGGATTGTCGTGACAAAAGGGTGTCGTGCAACACGTTAGACATATTTGAGCAAAGTCTGTAGCCATTTCGGTAGCTGCGGTCCATGATGATATTCGCCTACACAGATTGTGCTGGTTTTAGTAGGCAAATAGGTAGGTGGAGGGGAATTGATGTGCAAGAGTGAGTTGAGGAAGGTGGAAGTGGCATGTGATTGAGACAGCTAGAAAGGGAGGATTTTGGCAAGTGAAGTGACCGAACGAATGAATGAAGAGTGCCACTGCCTGGAAGCCTAGGGCGTGCTGTCGGTGCGCCTTACGCAGTTACTGTCCACGTCCATCGACCGCTTCCATTCAGCGGACCAAGCACTAGACGCCTATCACGAGGTCGTGCTTGTGAGGCGCCTTCTTACTCTTAAGAGACCACTCAGAACCACTCAACCGACACAAAGCCTCCCTCTCTCTTCCCCTTCCTTTCTCTCCACCACAATCACCTTCACACGCCTCACTACTGCATTCCATTCCCGTCCCTCCACCCGCCCTACCCTCTCTTCCCTTCCTTCCCCCTACATTTAGGTAAACATGAGCACTGTCAAAACCAACGCTAGCAACCCCAGAGCAGCACAACACTGGGGACGCGACAGCAGAAGGAGAGAAAGTGATAGTAGCAGAAATGTTTTTTTCTGCCACAACAACCAAGAATGAATGTAATAATAGTAGTAGTAACTCTCAACAGGGGAGTTTAATGCGTTCACTGACCGAAGAGAATTGAGTGGGCTGCGTCGGAGTGAAGCAGATCCAGCAGTACTCCACACACCCATCCCATCATCCACTTGGAACCGGTGTACTTGGTCACAGCCTTGGTACTCTTCGCCAACCCACCCGGCAGCAGCAGATGCACAGCAGTCTGAATCTCTCTGCTCGTGATTGTTGACTTCCTATTGTAATGCGCCAACCGACTCAAATTGGCGGCAATTCGCTCAAAGGTGTTGTTCACTAAGGAGTGCATTATCGACATCGCCTTCGACGGAATGCCCGTGTCCGAATACACCTGGCGCAACACCTTGTAGATGTAGATGGCGTAGTTCTCCTTCTTCCTCCTCTTTACCTTGTCCATCTTCGGCACCTTCACTCACGACTACTGGATGAGTTGACCTACTGGCTGTCAGTTGTATGTTGGTCTACTTCATTGCCTTGAGTGTAGGGGATGTAAAGTTGAGTAGTTGTGCTATGGCACCCAGAATCACATCGGGGAACTGAGGAGGAGTGCGATGTTTCCTCTTCCTATGCTACTCACATTTGCACGTTGCATCAGTCGACTGCTGGTGGGGTTGATTGTCATGACACAAGAGTTGTAAGAGTCTCTGCCTCTGCTTTAGGTTGAGCTTATACAGTCTCTTCATGTGGGGCAAGTTCGTGCAGATTTCTTGGGATATTGAACGATCGACGACTTTGAGGACGTAAAATGATGAAGGAACCTTTCATCTAGGAATTCTTTGTCTATTTACCTATTTGTATTTGAAGTGTTGATACACGAAATCTGGCACTTCCAGAGACTGAAAGGATCCGATTCACTGACTGTTTACCTGATTTGTAGAAGAGGATACTACGCTCCGACAAAAAGCACCACACCACCCCAAATCGCAGCGGTTCCGTGGTCTTTGCCGCTAACATGATAGGGAGAATATTCTCACCAAGGCCTAGCTCTCAATCAAATAGAACGCTCAAGCATGCCGCATTAAAGTTACATGTGAAAGGGGTGGTAAACCTCGCTTCCAAAAGAAGACATCCTCCACATTTCATTGCCCTATTCTTGGCTTGTAACACCGTTTGCCTCTTCACGAACCACAATCGTGCCTAACCGATGCAATGCAACATGTGCGCATTGGAGGTCAACGTTGACTAGACACATCACCTATTTCTTCACTCACCCGTGGGCCCACAAGCTCGTTGTCTCTCTTACTTCATTTACTGCCCCATTGAACCACATCGAGGATAATTGGCATAAAAAACTAAACAAAACAAACTTCTCTCACCAAAACCTCACGATTTGCGACTCTCATCACCATACATGCTATGCAGTCGGGTCTGAAGCCATCTACATCCACAGGTGGTGCTCCACAATCCCATGAAGTCAACGAGCACACCATGCAAGTCAACAACAATCCATTAAAAAGAGGTCGTCACAACACACCAAATGTTGAGTGTTACATCACACGGCAAATACTGTCGAAACAGGCCAATGTACCGCTGGGTGAGACCTCGTCCATGCCTCCGACTGAAGTGGTGGAGCATCCACACTTGAGGTCGAGGAGGATGGGCAACAGTAACGTAGCCAAAGCAGACGGTTCATCCCAGTCGCTATGACCGGTGAGCAGGAATAGACACGCCTGCAATGTACTTCAGCGCGAATTGATACCTCATGTACCGACCTTCCGTCGCATCACAAACGCGATGACATCAACAGCAGCGACGCAGCACCCACACTAGCATTCCCTTTTCACGAGGCAACTCCGACTCCAACGCTTGCTGTCCTCAAAATATTCAAATTTTAGTCAGATAGCAGTCTCAACTTGACTAGCGCATCCAGCAAACACCTCAGTAACATGCATGTGGAAAGCCTTACCTCCTGCCTTACACCGACCACACACTGTCCGTTGCCAACTCCCAGGCTGTGAATAGCAAACATTGGCTACTTCACTTACATGCAATCACATCGTGCACACTGCTAAATCCAACACCTCCTCTTCCTCCCCATAGGTCTTGGCTACTACAATGCCACCCACATGCAACCACCGAATCTTTTAGGCTGTGGAAGTGACAGTCAATTTTTCCTTTGAAACAGACAGACACCAACAGCTAGTCACTACGGCAGACCTGTCTAGGCTGCTCGGCTGCTCAAAAACATGACAGATGCAATCTACCATTGACCTCCCTCAGCTCAAGACACCGAAAATTAGAAACTCCTTGTCTAGTACAAGTGGCCTTTACTCGCAATCGAAATGCCATCGGTCTGCGAAAGAGTCAAGTTCCAGTTAGGCAACCACCTCAGGACCGCACTTCTGACCGGACAGTCGGAAGTCTACTGACGCATCCACCTACCACTACCGCATCACGAGCATGCAATGGCCCAACTTCTTGCACCGCCTCGGCACTATGCGCCTCATTGCCTACTTGCCAACGATTCCTAAAAACACGAGATTAAACGTGGGAATACGTTATAGCAGAGTATCTTACTAGTTTGTTATCGTTTACCCCTCGCGTCGCACATTTCATCTGTTTCCATTCCCATGTCTGCTCGCCTCCTCCAATATATGCCTTCGCTTCTGCAGCGCACTTCGTGTCGTCAAAGTCTGTCGAATTTCACCAAACTTGTAGGAGTCAAAATGGTGGGTCAGTAGCTGTCCTATCCTCTTTATAGCCTCAAACAATCTGTGATAAGTAAATGAGAATGTCACAACTATACACACCCATTTAATCCACTTTATTTTTGCCAAGCACTACACACCATTTGACATTCAAATGGAATGGGTTTTAAGTTTACAAGTGTATTGCCTGCAGCTCGTTTCAAATTGCCCTATCATTGCCCTGTTAAAACGAACCCAATTTAGGTTGTACTTGGGAATTCAGGCTACCTAATCCCAATGGGTGAAGGTCCACCACAACCTTCCAGACAAACAACTTCGGGTCCCTTGGACCCTCTCCTTTGTATCTGAATCAGAATCGAGCACCAACTCATTTCTACACTGAATCTGTGACGAATTGGCTACTGAGGTCTTGCATATACGCTACATTAAGGAAAGGTCAGCACAACTCAAGACTGAGGTTTCAACCAGTAATATATAAGCTAATGAGTAATTAGAGCACGTGGGGTCCAGTAAGCACGATACATTCAACCGACCCGAGCATCTGCTATGTACCATTTACAAAAAGACTTAAGAATGTAGAGCTAAAAACAAAATGCTGTTCAAAAACGTGTGATTTCAATAAGTACAAAATAGGGGTAAAAATGAGTTTGACTGGGCATCTTAGTGTGACATGATTATTATATATGCCTTAACTGAGTATTTTCTGCATTACAACGAAAGTACTCAGAAAACTTTTAGGAAGGGTCGACACCTAGAACACGTTAACAGGGCTCACAGCCTATTATCTTGAAAAACGCGCTTGCTCTTAGAGGCAACTCATCTGAAATTGACCACATTTCAAGGATAAATATACGTGAATGTGTTGTAACGTGATAAACCAAACACATGGCATCCATCCCTAAATGCATGGCGTTTTGGTGATACGCTAGTGCTACTGACAACTTATAGTAGCATTACTTTCATAGTAAAAGCTGTTAGCACGAGGAAACAAAAAAATTCTCCCACTTATGCGTAGACTACTGGACCATCTTCTCATGCCAAGGCAGACCGTGTAAATCAATCCTGACTGTGTGGCAGGTTCCTTGTTCTTGTAGTCAAACGAAGTGAATCGAACTTACGGTTGAAGAGTGTAAAGAAGTTTAGGAATTGTTCGGTAGAAGGCAAGGATACCTCTCCAACGCAATGCTTAATGTAGGGGTTTCATTGTCTCGAAAGTGTTTGGTGCGCATATAGATGGATTGATTAACTAAAACTGACTGTTCCATGAAGGTCCGCAGTTGATTACTGCTATTGTTTAATATCGTTTGCTAATTGCATTGACATGCTTATTCGATCGAAGTTTTATTATAGATCATATTTACGAAAATAACATTGAAATTTACAATGATGGAAACTGCGTCAGAAGGGGTTTTTCATATTTTGCTAGTTGTAGTCCATTTTAGTTCACTTTCTAATCATTTGCTTCTCGGAGCGCAAATATGCATACTTCTGATTGCATCTTTACCCTCCTTGGAATAGTCATAGCTGACGATCCCTAAGATCTGAGACGCATACGCTTGGGTCAGCCACAAACATTGGGATTAGAACGCATCATCAACCAACTCAGATAAATATCAAGGCACCTGCATCGCCTTGTGACTCCGTTAATACTCACTTTGGCACTAGTAATTGTCCCAAATCTTAAACACGTAGTTCATTAAAATATTGACAGCCAAAATGCCAAAATCGTAAAGGATGTAATACCAGCCTTGTTTGGTTCAATGCAACCAATATTCTTTTAGTCTCCGTTTTAAGTTATTCGTTTCTTCCTGCTTACTTGGTATCCATGTGAATGGATGAGTTTACTGGACGCTGCATCTTTTAAGTCATTCTGATATCCTATGTACCTAGTGATCGCCTTATTCACATGGAATATAACCAACTTTTATCCACTTCGCCATTAATGGAAAGCAGAACAATCACAGTTGAGAGAGAGATGGACAGTCAAGGCATAGGATGGTGATGGATGTGCCTTATTTCTGACTACTCAACCAATCATCTTATATGCGTCAGAGGAATGAGTAAGGCTGTTTGCTTAGCCCATTCGGTGTACTCGCAGTTCTTCAATGTTACACTCCTGTTCGCAACATTCCTTGCCTTGAGGAGACGCTTCACTTTTGAGCATTAATGTTTAGCCAGAAAGATGATTCCAACAGCTAGGCGAAAGCGATTAGTTCAATTCACCTTCGACTGTATTTGGTCACTATTTGTCCTTTACCTGTTAAATTCGTACATACACTCGTGAATGACAAGAAGGGTCTCATACATGAGATTGTCTACAGCGATTGTCTTGCCTAGATCAGCCTTTCCTTTGCGTTGGGGTTAGGTCCACGGGGGTAGGGACTGCTAAGGTGAGTAAGATCCATGCAAACACAGGAGTGTTCATAGGCAAAGGCATCTCACTCGTGGGAGTGAACTCACTTGCCACGAAACTGCCCTCGTGTCCGAGTACAAGTGACAGCTCTTCTCCCAGAATGTCGAGACCTTTGAACCTCTTCGACAAATGGCTAAGTAGTGATTTGTTTACTCAATTATCATTCAGCCTCCACTTACATTGCGTGCAACTCTTAAGTACTGCATTGTACTGTGCCATGATGTCCCTAAGCAGTATGTTGAATTGCTAACGTCATGAATCCAGTTCTCTTGTCTTTCAGTGCTTCCTGGCATCAAGTACAATCATTCATTACTAGATTGGAATTCAAATAAATTCGAGAGAAGGGGAAAGCAGAAGTCACTTAAATTGCCTAAGGTTATAACGATGGCGGATTTAGTTAACTGGGAATCATAAATCACACATTTTATGAAGTGATTAACTACTCTAATCGGTTCTGCTTTCTTCAATTAAAGTCGCTGCCACTTGTAGGACTTGCCTCGGGTGTCTGAGACTGGTGAATTGATGATCCTTCAGTTGATACATTGTAAAATGGATTTACTTTTGAATCGTCGATCTGCATTTGGCCCTGGATTACTGGCTGTTGAACAGTTGCTAATGTTGAAGCTCTTTGTAGGGTATCCTGTTCACCTGGCGGTTTGGCTGCTGCCCCATCTGAGCGGGAACGGGGCAGCCTGTTGTCGCTGTTCGATCCGGTGCTGTCATGTAGCATTTTGGTGTTGTTTCCTTTTTTTACTAAAAAACGGCAATTATTAGTCAGCAATACTAAACATTTCACTTACTACTGCAGTGAGTTAGCAAATACTCGGAGAACTTAAATGAATAAAAAATTCACATAAGTGATTGCTTATGAAATTTACAATCACACTAAAGCCCTCCTTATCTATTGAATGTGGAATGCTACTTTGGACTCGTACCATTACATCGTAGCCTCATTAAAAAGTTATTTAAATAACAAGGTTCAGCTTGAAAAAAAAGTAAAGTCAACAGGGCATTAAGGCAAAATTTAATTTGTAAGATGCTGCCATTGAGAGTAGCTTAGAGATGGCACAATCCCGATCCATCTTCCACTTCGTGGTTTAGTCCTCTGACGTCCGAGAGAAAGGCAACAGCTCATTTGGCGGACTTTATTTTTCTTGGGACAAATGGAGACATCCAATACTAACCCAAATCCAGCCTCTCTTATATCCCTCTGCGATCGTCGAATCTCTCTTCTGCAGCATTTTATTCTATTTTGTATTGCAGTTCCCTCCCGACTGAAGATAGCTTTATCCAACAAAGCATGTGCCCGATTGGCCTAATTCTCCATTTGCCTCACTGCCAGACTTTGAAAAAAAAGAGTAAAAAAACGTTGACTTGCTTTTATAAAATATAGAAAAGATTAATTTTGAATGCTCTGAGTTTCTTTAAAGACGTAATAAACCAAATAAATGCTGAAGAATATACTACTTATTATTTTACTGAAAGGCTGGTGGTTATTATCCACTAATAGGGAGCTTAACCTAACAGTCATCGCAATTATGAACACTTTGGTGTTTATCGGTGCATATTCAGCTGAAATTTTATAACCCGCCAATGATACCTATATTCATGATTATGTGAGTGGTAGGCGATGGTATTCTCCGTTCGACTACTCTGGTTTGCGAGCGCTAGGTTCGTGAGAGAAATTTTACACTGCTATGGTGGTGAATGTGGAATATCCGCGCACAAATTGATTCAGTAGCCGAGCTGTTCCTAACTTAAATCTTAGTTGCAATAAAAGAGCCAATACCCACAGCTTAAATTCGGCATTAGGGGGTCGCTATTGATGGCAGACCCAAGAGAGGTAATTGAGGGGTTAACACGTATTAACATTATTAGTGTGTATAATTTGAACCTTTTAATATTCGTGGCTCTAGGTAGTTGAATGATTGGCCTGCCACCGCTAAAATTTGTAGAATGATTTTGATGCATGTCTGTATATGATGGGCGATCTTGGTTGCGGAGACGTCCAACCCTAACTTAATCATTCGGCGCGTAGAATCACTGTTTTAGGGTACTGAAACCACGCACGACCTCAGTGTAATCTTGGACAAGTGAATAGTCATTTATAAATACATACCATTCCATGACCTTACTCTACTGAATGGAAGAAGCGTTCTGGCCCTCATAAACACATAAATAATCTTTTTAATTCCGGAGTCAAAATGAGTGCCAAACTAGTGTGTGTGTGGATTACCTGTCGCAAACAAACATAATAATAAGAAGTAGTGTGAGATGATTCCTGGGCCGAGCACGCTGTCTGTCAGTAAGTAATACTCTGATGTTTCCTTTCATGTGCGTCTGCGTGCAAGGAAGAAACGATTAGTCCTAGTTGTATTGAAATTTTCATTTTCATACTAATGAAAAGGGTTTGGAACTTAACTACACCTACTTTCCTGCGACTTTATTGGGAAGAGTTTTAATGCCTCTCTTAGTGTCCACATCTCCATGAGTTAAACCGTACCCTTTGAACTCCTAAGATGCTGAAAAGTATTCCTACACCTCTATGAGGTATATAAAATGTAAAGTGTTCGAGAGCATTTTAGCTGCGAAAACAGATCGCTCTATACCAAGGATCGAATGAAAATGTATCACCGCCTTCGCATCTACCCGTTTTCCACTTTTAATTTATCATCCAATCAATTCACTGGTTGATTGCAACCGACCAATGAAAGATGTGGAGCGAACCATTGATTATCCAATCAGTCTAAAGAAGATCACACCAACGTAAGTGCACAAAGGCTCAACAAATTCTGTTTCAGGCATAAAACAAAAGTATTATTCTGTAGGTGTTGTGATGGACAAAGCGCCAAGTGAACCTAAATCAATTTCACAGACACCCAAATCACCTCATCAGCTTGAGGCTACGAAAATGTTGGTGGAAGACCATGGAAACGGAGACTCACGTGAGTGTGTTACACTTCTCCACCATGTCTATAATACTTGAGTGGTGTTGTCAAGCTTTTAAGCAGATTGTCATTTGTGTAGGCGGCTTGCCTTTTTGGAAATGTAGTCGCCAATTTGCAGTGTTTTTTATGCCAACCAAACTGTATGCGCCATTATATGTGTGAACAAGTGTGAAATGACTCTCCGTCTGACGTCTGAATGGTGGTATGAAGTGAAAATGAATTCGCACTTTCACCTTTAAACTGAAAAAGAAAGATTTGTAATTTGCTAATGCAGACTTTTGATGATTAATTTGTTTTCGATTTCATAAATTGTCCAGTGATATACTTATGTTATTTACTTTTTCTAACGCTAAGATGGAATGCCCGAACATTCTTTAGAAGACGGCAGAAGTTACATGTTGCCCATAAGCTTATTCTTTGTGGCACAATTTGATATCATTTAATTGCTTTCCACCTAGGAAACTGTCTCTTCGCTCCATTATCCATAGTCGCAGAGATCAATCGTTCCTTTACGTCAACAGATCGGTCGTAGATCCAGACCCCAGTTTCGATGTCATATGAAGTCAAGACACGAGTCAAGTCACTTCAACCAAACAAACATTATGTCTGTTTTTTTCTAGACATAGACTAATTAATAAAGTGTTTTCATTTGCCGGAAATGCGCCATATATGACATTATTGCCTTCAGAGATAGCCGTTGATCCTCCCGTTCCCGCTATTCGACCCCACACCCTTACTCCACCACACTTCACAACAGTGATGTAATCCAAAGTAGGCTATAGCGATGGAAGTGACAGGAGGTTCACTGAACAACATTCCATTTGCTAAAATTGGTGCCCCAATCGGACTGCGAGGTTGTAAAACTACCTCGGACAATCTCATAGTGAAGAGATCGCTAGGAAGGTAGGTATGATTACCGGATACTTTGACTCAAATGAATGCAGTGTCCAATGTAGGTGTCCGCTTGCAGGGTTATTCGATAAGCAGGAAGAGACGCTTCTTCTTCCATCGGACCTAAATTATTGGAGTTTCGTGCGTAGTACAATCGTCATTCAATTAATCATGGAATAGCCTTATTCACTAATGGATACTGCAAGGTTCTGCTCTTGTAAGAACCCCTTAACATGTTTTTATTCAGCCTTCATTCGATTAGCTACCCAAGCCTATATCCCTTCACCCACTATGTTTCAGGAAACCATGAAAACCATAACTGTCAAATTTAAGTTAAGCGACTGCGTTACCGAAGGCTGGTGGTAGAAGCAAATTTCATGACATTCACTTGAATTAACTGATAGTACATTGCACTTTCAAATGTGCCCCTCTCTATTCTTAGGCCCCGTTAGCCTAGGTAACTCCCCAAAGCGCGCATTGTCATCGTGGCTCTGCACGACTACGACTCAGGGTTAAGGCTAAACAGACGGCACCGTACAGCACATAGAGAAATACCTATAGCCTAGATTTCGAGATGTGGCATTAAAAATGGAGATGCCGGTGTTCCAGTCAACGTTGAATTACGCACAAACATAAGCTATTGACAACGGCCTTGAGTGGAATCCCACCAAATGAACGTTATAACAAATTCATTAGTTAGCATAAAACTCCGAAACGACTCTTGTTTTCCCGCAAAGGGTTTTAAAATGCGTGGTTCAGTATTGTTGCTAAAATGTCCACAAAGCCTTGTTTGTGATTTCTTCCGAATGCGATTGGCACCCGAATGGAAAATAAGGGTATGCCGTCAAATTACACGACAGGCGATGACACCAACCCTAAGCCAATCGTATCATTAAGCGCATGGAGTTGTACAAATCTCATCCTTACAATTTACCTGTGATACTACGCGAGAGTATTGTGTCCAGCGCACTAACAAAAGGACACGAAATGATGAATTGACATGGTAATCAGCGCCTTGTTCAACAAACTGCCCTCTGGGAAGCAAACACGCATTTAAACATTTCTAAGGAGAACAACTCAGCAACAAGAAATCCGACAGCGACATGAGTCATGGAACATGGGTCGGCTTCGACTTTTTAAGACCATCACCGAACTGGAAATGACTTCACTCAGAAGAAGCTTTATGCCAAAACTTGGAAACAGTAAGGGAAGCCTAGGTGAGGGAATGGAAAACAAAGTACTAGCTACTACAAGGCATTGACGCAATTTCGTGGGGGCGAAAGTTACTGCTACATTCGAAACCTTCGAAGTTTTCTCAATCACCTGTGTTCATCACTATCCCATCAATCCGGAACACTGCCTCCTTATGCCAGCTTTAACAACAAAGGAGCCAGAAAACGGGACCAGCCAGCAAATTCACCGAAGTAGGAAGTTGTACAGTTCTTTCGGTCCTGCATTCATGAAGACAGACAGATCAACCAAAACCGGACAAGCATTCCGATTCTACGGCGTGTCATCCAGCGGCGTTGACAGTACTTTAAAGCGCAATAGTAAATAGAAGGGAACGAAACCGGGCAAGAGCTTGTCCATTACCGGTGGTAACTTACATCTTTGTTGATGTGTAGAGAAAAGAAAGTTACATTTGTCTTTCATTGAAAGTAATTTCGCATATTTATGCAATGTGATCAAAAAATGAAGGCGGTGAGACGAGTCCCCTGATGGAGCGATTTATTTGGCTAACCGTAGAGACTCCACGCCATCGGATAGCGAACCACAAAGGCCAGGCAGGAGCACAGTATCTACAATAGGCAATGGAAAAACAGCATTCATTTTCGCGTCTTTGCAGCGGAGTCGACAGCGTACAGTATTGTAACGCGGACAACAACCAGCCAACGTTTCTCCATGGCATCGCACATTTTACATCGGGGCTATCAGTACCATCATAGGTATTACTTAGAGGGACACAATCATAAAAATTGGACACAACCGCCCAAAACACACCATTCTTCATCGGCATACAAATGTTGTGGCAGGAATACTACTTATAAAGAAAGTCGATTGTTTGCATGATTTATGGGGTGTCACATAGAGGTGGCAAACGCAATCAAAATGAGTTAATCTCTTCAATCCGACAGAAGATGCTGTGTCAAAGCTGGCAAATGCGCTTTTAACCACACCGAAGTATGAGCTTAATTTACTGCCTAGTACCCAGTACTTAGTACTGTATTTCGCCAAGTTTCAGCAATGCAAGTGGTGTGTCATAAGCAAAACTCTCACAAACAAAAGACAGACAGTGAGAATGCAAGCGAAGGAACAATATGCCTTTCACTTGACTGTCCTATTACGGCAATTGCGCCCATCCAACTGTAATGAGTACGCAGAAATTTGAACTAGAGTTGTGTGACTAACCTACATGTCCAACTAGCAGATATCCCAGGTCATCCTCCTGTTCACAAAATCCCATGCTGGGAAAAGCCAGCCTAATAATGAGAGTTTCCGCTCAGTCAAAAGATTTGATTCATAAAAGCCCTTCCGCCCAGCTCTAGGACCACTCACCTGAACGCTAAGAAGAGCGACTGTGGCACGAGGCTCAGAGATGGGCCCAGAGAACCGTAAGAAGAGGTTAATGAGAGTCAGGTTGTCTATTATGACCGTTTCGCCTGAGTCGGCCTCCTCCTTTGCGTCCAGATCCACACAGTCAGGGTCAGGACTGTTACGGTGAGTAAAACCCAAGTACAACAGTGTTCGTAGGCAGAGACGGCCCACTGACGAGAGCGAACTCACGTGCAACGAGACTGTGCTCGGGTACAGCAGACCGTTTCTCTCACAGAATCTACAGTCAACAAAAGTGAAGGTCACGACTGGCTAAGTAGCAAATTGTAATAGATGCAATAAGTGTTTCTCTCGTTTAATATTCAACCTCTACGTAGATCGCGCGCAAATGGCATCACAGAAAATATACCGATGTGGTAAAATAGGCGATAAGTTCAGGTCTACAATTAAATTCCAACGTACAAAATGGATGCATTTCACGAGGGAAGAACATTCTGCTAACTGATTTGTAAGCAAAAAGTTTAAGATAAATAAATGAAGCGCACCTCGGCAGACGGTGCCTTGGACAGGGGATGAGTCGAAAGAGCTGCGGCAAACTGAGGATAAAGTTGAAAACTTGAGGAATAAAGAAGAGCATGAGAGTCTTGCTGAAGTGACCAAGGATGCATACCACTGCAAAAGTCATGCCCGCGAAGTAGCAGAAGGTGTCGCCGACAAACAACTGAGCTGGATACCTGCAAGGGTAGTAGACGAGAGATAATTTCAGTTAATCAACCAATCAATCGTCAACCATCCATTGGACGCCTTGGGGGAGCAGTGACAAAACGAAGCACTATTTCAATTAACGACAAATATAAGCCTGACGGCAATCCGTCCCTATATGGAAGGAAGTTTGGCTTCAAGGAATGCAATAGCAATTGTTAACATCTGGGCAAACCGTCTCATTACTTCTGGCTGATTGCCAGGTTCTCTGCTCCTGTAAAGATTGTAACGAAGTTATGAAAGCAAAAATTAGTCTAGGGAGAGAACAGGTACTTCTCCATGGCAGTGTCCAGTACAGAGTTCACGTCGTCTCTGTGTGTGTTTTATAGGTGAATCAATGGTCCAGAAAACGACCTCCCAGTGAGATTTCAAATGGGTAGAATGTCTTTATTTACTGACTACAAAGTAGCTTACAGTAATAAATAGTAAAATAAACTCGATCGTGAGAGAAGGCATGTAAAAAAACGATGCAGTGAGTTTTGTTTTAAAACAAGCAGGCTAACACTTTATGGGAACTTGAGGACTTACCAATTTTTCTGCAAAAGGGCCAGAGTGACACCTGTGAATGGTAGCAGAAAGTAGAGAGAGAATAAATGAGCCCTCCATTCTGGACCTGAAAATGACATAACATTGTGTA
Organism: Taenia solium; assembly: GCA_001870725.1. NCBI lineage: Eukaryota > Metazoa > Platyhelminthes > Cestoda > Cyclophyllidea > Taeniidae > Taenia > Taenia solium. Next base: position 43,614 of record MIEF01009353.1, on the reverse strand, counting down.
TGAAATCGAAGCAAACTCACCTATATTCCCAAACACAATAAACCAGGGAAAAATTATCTAATCTCAAAGTGAGTAACATTAAGTTGCTGTTTTTACTAAAACAGCGTTACTGCGCTGTAAAACATTCCCAAATACTGGATTAGAAGCAAATTTTGAGGAAATCAAAGTGAAAACGTGGGTAAAGAAATGCTTGCATTAAAGTTAGGTGCAGAGATTCAAGCACAGGCTTGACATTCGAGAAAATCGAAGTAAACTTCCATGAATCAAAATCACAAAGCTAGAAGGCATGAATCCGAGAACTAAGTTAATGACAAGAAGCTGAATGCAATAAAAAACATAGCAGAATGGAGGTGCTGGGACAGAAACAAGAACAAGTAAGCTGACAACGCTTTTGTGATGTTCTTATCCATCTTATCATCAGATAACACAGACTCCACATTTAATTCGTCACCTAAAGGTGAAGAAAATAAACTTACCATTGAGCTCAACTATGTTGAAGCAGATGACGGAGAGAGCAATAACGATACTCTGTCCAGCCTCCAGACCATTGATTCCGGCATAAATATTGATTGCATTGGTACAGAAGACTGCAAGCATTCCCATGTAGACGTAGTACAAGAAACCTAACCTTGGGAAAACAACCGCATTTTAATGCTTGCTTCAATGCTCATTCACACAAGCACAAGATGAAGGGGCATAACACACCTATATCGACACTGGTACCGAGCAAACGATGAAGAACCAGGGGAACGGCGATATGTGTAGTCCCAAGGTTTGCGAGATGGACCATTAGAAGAGGAAGACTGGATAAAGTTGGCAGTATTAGCTTGTGGCGCCAACGCAGATTCAGGACATCATCTGCGAATCCAAGGAAAACCATGCAGCAAATCGAAAGCAGAGCGGCTAGGAATGGGATGAGCTATAAGTAAAAATCAGAACGTAGAAAAAGGCTTACTCTAGTTTTAAATAAAACAGCCTGCTCGGCGATAATGTCGGTATCGGACAAAAATGGTTGGACAAAAATGAATAGACTGCTTTTGGGGTTATACCAACGCAGGGACTGAAGAATATGGACACGAAATGGCAGTGGGATGAAGAGGAACATGCAGTTAATGTAAACGGTTGCCGCAACAACACCTTGAGCTTCTGGTCTAAACATATGAAACAGGTAAAGCTTCTCGCCTACAAAATAGGCTTGTTTGGTTTGCTCATATCAACTCCATGTAGACCTGCCCTGATAAATACTTGCCCAAACGATTGTAACAAAGATCTTGTGATAAAAAAGGCCGCAAGTGACAAGAAACTGATGACGCAAAGTTCCAGAGCATATTCGTCGAAAGGAAATTTCTCCATAGACGTAAAGCCTGATTGGAAGCATCAACACAAACGAATTAATCAACTCTGCATCTAGATGCAGTCGTGTTCACTACACAGTTTCTAAGTTTAAAAACCCCTTTTTGCAAGCATTGGTAACTTCAGCATAAAAAATAGAATCAAGAAATTTTTATGATGAAAAATTCTTGAATCCTTTTTAAAAATTATCAGCAGTATTATATTTGTACAGATGTTGTGCTGTCTTGTCATTGGGTAACTGTTTTTTAAGGTCATAAGTGAAGAATTTGTGCCGATGGTACGTTCCGCTCATTTACTTCGGGGTCCGTATTCTTACGTAATATACGTGTCATGTGTGTACGCTTCTGACATCCGATCGTTGTAATCATTACAATTATACTAAATTACTAGTGTCCACAACTTTCGTCGACTGGTTCTGCACTAAAGTAGGCCCTTGCTTCCACGGGCACATTGTCTTCTCACTTTTCACTATTATAATTTCGTATGTGCATTTATTCCCTTTATTTCCCCTCTTAACTTCGCGCAGTTTGCTTCCATGATTGTTCATATGCGCTCTTAATGGTAGCTCTGTTTTTTGGCCACAGTGTCCTTCACTACGTGGATTCATATTTGTCAGTAACTCCTAAGTACTTTGCCACAGTCCCTTTCATTTTGTGGAAGGGCACTTCTGTTTTGTTTTTTTTCATATACAGAAGCGTTCAAGGGACGATTCTGATGTCTCTCCTCTCTCGGAGGATGATGACTATGTACCGTATGTACCATTGAAAGAGAGGCGAAAGCAAAAGGCAAGTGCAAGTCTTAGCCTATAATCTTTCATCTACCTGCATGGTTTGTAGACGGAGCACTTGGGTTTTCGGACATACTGTGCTGAAAAGCATTGTTGACCTTAAGAATCAATATTTGACAGTCTGCTATATTTTCGGTCAATCTTAACCTGTTTAAGTCCAAACTGGAAGCATTTTTACTAACATTTGTTCTTAACTTTGAATGGGCTGGGTTCGGCGCATCTGAAAGAAGGGGTGGAGCAGTTGATATTTCGTAAGACATATCGTTTAGGTTTATTCCCAATTCCTTTGATCTCGTTCATGCACTTTAAGTTTTATCTGGTGCGTCAGATCTTACCATCTGCAGCTTAACCGCGATTGATCGTTACATCGACTGCGCATATGCGCTCGCGTCCCAAGAATTGTTCACCTTCGTCTTCTATCCCTCCGGGTGATTTATGTTTTTTGAGGCGCATCTAGGCACAGGAAACTAAATAGCGATAAACCCTTCTTCTATCACATTCAAGTGAACATACTTTTTTGCCTTTGTACATTTTATTAGGCTTCGGATAGACTAGCTAAGAATGCGCTATGTAATTTGTTCTTTGTGCGTTTAGCACCTCGAGTTATTCCTAAAGGCATGAAGCGTGCCAGGGTGGAAGAAGGTTTATTACTAGCGTACAGAATGGTAGAGACTATTGGGTATGGAAAAATCTCCATGCCACTGAACTTGCGGTAGAAAGCATAAAGATCAAGAAGTTAACCTCGTTGCATACACTTATAGCTTTACGCAGTACGTCAGGCCCTCGGCAATCTGGCCTACTCTGAACCTACGGAGTCAGACCACGAAGACACTGCAGCGGCTTCTGAAAGCGCAGCTGAGAAGAAGGCGCCCGATGGTCCCGCTTTGTCCTCCTCGACCTTGGGACAGACCAATGGGGAGGCTGATGGGCAAGAGACTGCTGGTCCCAAGGCTAAGGGTAGCCTTTTTGACACCATGTGGGAGCTCAAGAAACAAGCTGAAGGTAAGTTTAACATCTGCACAAATCTGCGTCACTCAAATTGTAAACACAGGGTTCTAAGTGTTTTGTCATATTTCCTATCTGGACGGCACCTTTGTTTCTTGTCGGTTTCAAAGACCGCTAATTTTTATACCGAAAGCGAGGATAAAATAGATTATGAGGTGGTTTTTGTGTTAATTTACTCGTGTACACACGCATCGAGTACATATTGGATAGGATGATGCCAGTACCCAATATTGAGGATGTCTATATACTTTGTGGGCTTTGAATTGATCTGTCGCTCAAGGATTATTTTGGTTCCTGAAACCCCGCGAATGTTGCTACTGAAGTCGATTGAAACCGTTGGCAATGTTGTGAATAGTGCAGTTAAAATAGATGAAATATGCTATCGTTGTTTAATGTTGAATTATAACTTCAAGAGAAACCAGGGCAGCATGAGCGAATTCATTGCTATGTTGTGGAATCGTTCAGCTTTCTCAAGTAACTTGATGCCATCTCACGAAACTGATGTAATATTGGTTTTTGGCGATGCAGAATTTGCTCGTGGTGTAAAACACATACAATGGAGGGTAACGCCTGCTAGAATACCACTCGACGTATTTATTCAAAAATTGTCCTACGCCTTTATGCTTGGTGCATGAATGAACCATTCAGCACCATTTGATCGTCTCAGTATTGACTGAGGCTCTACGAATCTTCCTATTTCGTTGCAGTATTTGTACATCCTAGGCCTGTCAGTCTTAGGTCACTCCTTTTTTACCGTCGCTAAGGCAACAGTTTCGAACTCGTATGTGTTTTTCGAAGTGGGACGATTCCAGGCGAATTGCACTGAACTTGTAAATATTCTTAAAGGCTTTCATGAAAACGACCTTGAACTTGCTTCAGAGGGTGTCGTAGCGCTAATCATTGAGAAATCAGCTTTGATCAGCAGTTTTAAATCATTCTCTTGTTGTTTCCTTCATTCTACCTTTCTAATGAAGATATTTTAAATGGGTATAAACCGGGACAAGGGTTTAGTAAAAGTGCATCTATAATGGCCCATCTGACGCCGTAACGTTGGATTCCTTTAGTGACTGAACACGGATCCCGTACTCAAATGTTTCCTACTTTGATGGCATTGTTTGCTGTGAATCGCAATCCATCTCTGAGCTGTTGATCCATATTATTGGGGAGATCTGTATTGAGTGAAAACGATTTTTCGGAGCCTTGCGCAACCTTGGCATTGGGTGAGGTTGTAACCGATTCGCTGTATTACTTGCGTCAAGCGTTACCTGAAATTGTTTATAGCACATTAATTCGAGATTGACGACAAGTATTCTCCTAAATGATTCATCACCATAATTGAATTGTTCAAATCATTTGATTCTAGGCGATGCTTTCTACTACCTTATATTAGCACCTTGTCCAAGTACTGTGCGGCACATTTGGTGAGAAACTGGCGCAACTTTGAAGCTGTTCGTAAAGTAGACTTGGTCAGTTCACATTTGTCAGGTTCAACGTATTCTTTGTCGTGCGAGTGTGAGTTGAAAATAAGAGGCAAAAGTCGAATGCATCCCTAATGCTTCCACAGGTAACCGAAAGTTATTGGAGCGCACTATATCGAGAATTAAACCTTTCTCTTTGATTATTCAGTAGCATTACCTTTGGTGAAATAATTTGCTTACAAAACTTCATTTGATGGATTTTCAACGGTTCTGTTCCCGAGACCATTGAATACATGTCTTATCTTGGTGCGGAACCCTTTACTTGCTATACCATAAAGCTCGTTTCCGATAAGCTGCTTGCGCTATTTTTCGCTTAAAGCTTAGACAAGTCAATCGAAATGCTTCCTTTTGGGGGACAAAACACGTCTAGTTCAATGTAAAGGGGGGTAAAGAAGAATCTTCTACTAACAAACTAAAGTGTTCAGTAACGCGTTGGTTGATGGCAGTCGTTAAAGAATAGTTTATCTTGCAAGCTTGCAACTTGGATGGATCTATAAAGGACTAGGTTGGCTTTGTATTAGCTTCGTCTTCTTACTCCTCCATTTTTTAAAAGGGTTGTATGTTAATGTTTGAATCTCTTTTGAAATGAAGTTAGTGTCTTTACTACAGTCCATTTTTTTAATTTTCGTCAAATCAGAGTTGAGAAATCAAGGATATTTGATTTTATTTCAAGCAACTGAATCGTTCATGGTATTGACTTATCTTAAATGTTTTTGGAAGGCTAGCTTTTTTTAAGGATTGAGGTGTATTTATCCTGTCTCCTCTTTCCTTTTTGCGCAGAAAAGAGGGAGACAGAACGCGATAAGAAGTTGAAGGAGGAGGCTCTCATTCTCAACAGTGTCACTGAAAAGACCGCCCTCAAGGGTGTAGGCGAAATCGCTATGGGCATCCACTATGACAAGCCCATTCAAACTGGGTAAGTCTGTCTCTACATGCATACTTTCCCATCCGGCTTTGATATCCTGCATTTCTATTAGTTTTAACTAACCACCCTATTTATTGTTATCGTTTCTCGTTTTGCCTGCGTTGACATTCTGTTCGTCACCAGTTCCCTTTTATCTTGATGGAATTCTTATGGGTAGCCATTTAGTTTGTGTTGGTGCCTTTTTGGTGGACCAGCGTGAGGTTCTGCCTCTGGTTAAACTCTTAGTTGTGAATATGTTTATCATCCTTACGCACTGCTATTCTACTTGTGTTGTCGATTTGTTCCAGCATAAGTCTTCTCGTTAAATCGTGACTCCGTTCCAGTGTTGCTTATCTACACAAGTCGGTGCATTTGGGTCAAGCTAGCGTGGAACTCCACTTTTTGAAAGTTCCTGCTAGAGCATCTCCCAAATTCGGTTCGGTGTCCCAGCCTTCATCGCCATTTGTTAGTGCGGTCAAATGTTTTTCAGGTGTAAATTTATGCTCGTATACGATTCACATTTCCCTACTTTTCGATTCGCAATCGCTTACGAGTTGGGTTGGGTCTAATCTGACCGATCCTTTCGTGGAATTGAGTCTTGCTATTGTTCTTATTAGTCATTGTTCATTGAAGCGAGTTTATGTACCCTCACTTGAAATTACAACGTATTTTTGAATTTAATTGATGGGACCGATTTCGCTGGGTTGTCAGTCAAAGCTAAGCGAGCCAAAGTTTAATGAAGATGCATGACGTCGCTGAAGCGTTTCACGGAAGAGACCTCTTTCTGTGTACTAAGTGGTCAAAAGTTCTATGGCTTGCTGTGGTTGGTATGCATTCGTATGCACACGCACATAGTGTAGACATACGTCGTTCTATCAGTACGGCACGCTTTATTATGGTCTACCATTCACCCTTATTTTGAGTTATCTCGACAGATGTGATTCAAAATTTCCTGCTATGCAGGACAAGTTTGCTTCTCCTCAAAGTTGCTGCATAGCATTTAGATTGTACCGCCAAGAATTGAGTCGTTCTAACAGTATGATTCTGGTAAAGTAGATGCTCTATTATGTTCCTTGAAACCCTCTGTTCTTATTTATAATAGAAAATACGCGTTTTCATCTCGAAGTAAGGTGTCAATAATAATTTTATGTTATACTTGATATGAGTAATGCAGTGATTTGTTAATACCTTTGACAACTGACAGCCGCGCAAGGAAGCTGAAGAAACGGGCCTCAGTCATTCACATTGGCAGGTAACAACAAGCATCGTAGATTGCTCACTAACCGTGTGATTAATTTGTGCTGTCAAATGGCTTTTGTGTTGGTATATCGCAATTTTCGTTAAGTGAAAGGATTTCTTTGGTCATCGCTAGGCCATTTGCTCATTGCTACCCAACTCACACCTCTAAGGCACCTACCACAACACTTTTTGTGTGGACGAGCGCATGAGCTGTAGACGGAGTCGATCACCCATGAATCGTTCACTTGCTGGAAGCCAAGCAATTGCAGTTGGGTTCTATGAACTCAACAGGTAACAATTTGAAGGTGCGCAAGAAAAATGCCTTAGAACCAGTCAGGACTGGTCAATCAGTTAAAGAAAAGTCTCGTCCCCATAAGGTACTGGTAGGCCTTATGGTATCGCAAAATCTACCTGTGTAAGGCTTTGCGCTGCACGCCAAGGTGGGATGGGAGGGAGATAGTGCCTCACCATCCGCATTCACCTGGTCATATTTCTCTATGCTGGAAGCAATTATCACCTTTTGCTAGCATTGTTGCTAAATAATCACGTGTAGCAGAGGGAGTAAGGGAATGAAAGTGAGGGGTTGGTCAATACTGGCTTTTTTCTAGCCTTCAAAAGTCTTGTGAAAAATAGGGATCGCAGTAGATATACTTTGTTGAGAATTATACATTGTAGTTATGGTTATTTTGTTAGGCAAACTTCGAGGCTCTTTGATGTCATTAACTTTTACTGTAAGGAGTTGCACATGTTTGTTACTTTTATAAAGGAGCCTTAGGTCGTTTTGGGTCTTGCTAACGCTGTTTTATTTACGCACATGTTCAGGTGGCGACCAGCTCCATGGCTTGAAAGCCAGTCAGAAGAGAAGTCGGAGCAAATTCGGAAGCGCTATCGCATACTTGTAGAGGGTGAGGCGGTGCCCGCGCCCATTCGCAGCTTTGCGGAGATGTGTCTTCCCCGGGTGGTGGTGGAGGAGTTGCGTTCTCGTGGCATCGTCAAACCCACCCCCATTCAGATGCAAGGTCTGCCTGCGGTTCTCTCGGGTCGTGATATGATTGGCATCGCTTTCACCGGCTCAGGCAAAACCATGGTCTTTGCTCTGCCCATTCTCATGTTCGCTCTCGACCAGGAGTCCAAAATTCCCTTCCTTCCTAGTGAGGGGCCCTATGGCCTTATTCTTGGTCCCTCTGTAAGTTTCACCGCTTTATTATTATTCGTGATTGGAATGTACAAGTAATGTTTCTGGTTTTAAATTAATGATTCGTGTTTTTGAGAAGTATCGAGAGTGTATCAGATGTCGTTTCTTAATTCAGTGCCACATTATTTCGTTCGTTTTTTCTTCTTGGAATCGTTTCGTAACTCCTTGCTTGCAGCTGCCCATAGTACCGTGTTGTTGTCATCTTCTTGATCAAAAGGTATTCTTTACTGCCTTCTATTGGTGGATCTTTCCAGTTAAATAAAGCTCCATCAGTTCTTTCTAATAGGCACAGTGGAATTCCACTATGTATATGCATTTAGGTCTTCTTTCTATTCTCAATAGTCTGCCGCGGCTAACCATTAGCTTTCACATTTTTCCATTTCACTTTCATTTTTAACTGTAAGGATTTGTATTGTTCAGCGATTGGTTAATTATTTACAGCATTAAACCACTTTCTACCAAAATGTACTGTTCCCTTCGCATTCGATCCTCAAAAGGATTGGGTAATTAGTGACTTGGTAATTTAGGAATGGTCAATAACATGCTCATTTATCTAAAGTACTCTACACAATTTAGCCAGTCAGGAGGTCCGTGGGTGGGGAATATAAGACGTTTTGCACGTTTTTATAATGTGCATGAGAGGAGTGAAAGACAACAACTTCGTAGCCCCTGAACCGTACTATCGCCTCTAAATGCTTGTGGATAGCACTCATTTGTTCAGGTTTCACCGCAATCTTCCCTCTTCAATTGATGTAGTTGTGAACAAGTTGTTTCATCGTTCGCGCTAAACATTGCTTGAGCTTGAGGTTGAAGACGCGTACTTTTCCCAATGTAGGCAAGACTAGGGGTTTCTCTTGGATGTGATGCAACCTCTGTTTGAAGTATTCATGACCAGAGTCAAAGTTTGTGAAGCTTTGTAACGGATCTAAACTCTGTTAAGCTCAAACCACTTCCATCAGGTAGACGTAAAATAGGAGTGAAATGGCAGTGTCGCATCGATAGACTGGTGCATCTGTTTATGCCTTATTAGCATAAAAACAAGCAATTTTATGCACTTTATAATCCATTGAACTTTTGATTGCTGAATTGAGTGTTCAGTATTATGAAATAGGCCTATCATTGGACTTAGATGGTACTCATGAAGTCGAAATTATGCCTCGAAATTGAGTGAAAAGTTATCTACTTCATTACTTTTTCTGAGTTCAAACTGTGTTCAAAATGGTTCAATGAGATGCTCGCTTCCAGAGTGACTCCCTCACTTTACAACTTGCCTTTGACGTTGAACTTCCTTTGGCCTTCCGGTGAATGTAAGTCACGTAGCATCGTAGTTCCATCATTTTAATGCACCTCTACCTCAACCATCTTCCCTGAAGTCATGGCAGGTCAGTCAAATGTAAGAGGGATCAGGAGGCTATGGGCTTATTCAAAGGGTCATGCCACCAAAAGGGCGTACAAAGTTAAGGGACAGCGGTCACTTCCAAGTTCTACCAGTGGTTCAGTAATTGAGTTATTCATCCTCCACCCAGTTTTTCCTTCTGTGGAACTTTTCAGTGAACACCCTGTCCATCGATCTTTTTCACTCCAGTTGCTCCTTGACCAACAATGCTCGGAAGTTATCGCCTCCAACGGTCTGGTGCTGTGAGCTTCCTTCTTCCAGCATATTGTCCTGCACTGGGGATGGAACATTTCTAACACTTTCCTATTTGTAAAATAATTTTATTTTTAAGAGAATTGGTTCACCATTTGCACATCGCCTTACTTCAAAGTCTCTCAGTGTCTTTATTCTTTGCCAGTTGGTGGTTTTTTGCATTAATTATTCGCTGCTAGCGAATTAGTCCAACCTGTGAGAATCCCCGCGAGATTCATTTGGCTTGTTTTGGGTTGTCTATAAGACACTAAATGAAGGTTGAAATGGATCTTTGATTTAGAAATGAAGTAAGCCCCGTTTAATGAATTGTTGTAACCCACAAAATGGATTTGATTTTTTACTTGCTTCCTTTGTAAAGTATGGATGGATTTGCGTCACTCTGTCGTTACAGCACCCACTAATGCGTCCTCCATTTCCCTCCCACTTTAAAGCCGCTGTCATATCATTAAAGGCCTGTTTAACCCAACTAATGCGATTGAAGTTTGCTTAGTTTACGAACATAATTTAATACAGTTCCAAGGCTGCCCAATCTTCTTATCAAATTTTCCGTCTTGCGTTTGGGGGAGAGGCGGTACCTGAACCTGCTGTCTATGAGGGGTTGTAAAAGGTCACCGCGTGTTTCAGGTTGGTTGTTGATTGACTTACCATGAGAAATGTTCGTTGACCTGCAATACTAGTAAATCAAGCGAACAACTCGTCGGCTTTCTCCAAACGATCCACCCATTGTTCGCTTTATGCATCGTAGACACTCACTACTTCGTCCATAGAAGACTTCATTGTGTTTTGTATGCATATATGTTGGACTGCACAGTGAAAGGGATCACGTCTGTGATTTGTCTACTTCATACGACACAGGTGGAAGGTGAGATGGGATTGGATTAAACGGAGGGAGATATGGTTTCATCCCCGTCATCCTGTTCGTTTCTCTCACAATCTTCCAAGCTCTGATAATCACTCCTGGTGTTAGGATTAGACAACCACATACCACCCAGGAAGTTGGGACATAAAAGTTGTGCAGAAACTGAGGTAGTTGCGACGTAGTATTCCGTAAAAGTGGGATCCGCAGCGGACATGTTCTGTTGCAAAAGGATTGTAGATTGCAGTGTCGGTTTTCTTATTGAATAAAACGTTTGGAGAACTTTTTTTAAGCTTGTATTATAAAAGAGCGCTAAAGTGGTATTCGGTCAACCTACTCCTGTTTACCTTAAATTTTTTCTTCTATTCTAGCCTTGTGCGCCTAAATTTTAGGCTTCCTGATCACTGTACTGAATGCAGAAAAGTTTGTTTACGATGCATGTTCATAAATTGAATCCTGTGTTGGCGGAACATCATCGCAATGAGGTGCTATTAAATATTAGCTGGCAATGTATTTTGTTGAATAGATTCGAACATCATTTTATTTACCCATTGTCAGTGTCGGTATCTTTGCTAAAGCCGTTCCAGTCCCAAGTCTGCCTCTTCTGTCGCTTCCTTTCAAGCGGTAGAGTTGTTTTGGTGCCTTTTTCTCCTTCCTGATTCCCGTCCTTACATTACTACACGTACACAAACTATCTTGATATCTTGAGCAAAATTGTATCCTAATAAGGTAACACATCAATGTCAGTAAGGCTTTTAATCAAGTTGACCATTGTTCTTTTTATTAGCGCGAGTTGGCACGCCAGACGCAGGATGTTTTGACACAAATGGCCTCCAAACTGGCCAGCGCCGGCCATCCCGAAGTCCGTATAGGTCTCTGCATTGGTGGTATGGCAGTTAAGGACCAAGTGGACAGTTTCCGTCGCTCTGGTGTTCATATTCTCGTTGCTACTCCTGGCCGCCTCATCGATCTACTGGAGAAGAAGATCTTTAATTTGGAGATCTGCCGGTACCTTGTGTTAGACGAAGCCGATCGCATGATCGATATGGGCTTTGAAGAAGAGGTCCGAACTATCTTCTCCTACTTCAGGGTATTGTGAAGATAACTACCCTACTTAGATTGTTTTAGTAGCTGTACTTACTAATATGGGCCATGCTTCAGGGTCAACGGCAGACTCTTCTGTTCTCTGCCACAATGCCGAAGAAAATTCAAAATTTCGCGAAGTCGGCGTTGGTAAAACCAGTTACCGTGAATGTTGGCCGAGCGGGGGCTGCAAGTTTGAATGTTATTCAGGAAGTTTGCTACGTGAAACATGAGACAAAGATTCCGGAACTACTGGAAGCTCTTCAAAAGACTCCTCCACCGGTGAGATAATTTTAGAGAATAAACTGCCTCTTTCTGCTGCTTGTCTTTGGCATTTAACAAATGGAGAATCTTTAATGATAGTCGATACTTTAAGGCCTAGTTTGTCTTATGTGTTTACAATTCGAACAGGGTTTAATCTCCACCTTAAATGATCGATTAATCCACAACTTTGTGCTCCGTTTTTTGGGGATCCAGTATGTCTGAACGCGAATCACTCCTGTCGATTAAATGTGTCGAGAAGTCAAGTGTTCAGATCAAAGCAATGGTTATAGGATTCGACTTTAATTCACATAGGAGTGAATCAAGTACTTTTATTGTAATACCACTGTTGAGACCTTGTGTGCGTTACAGGCTCGTGTGATTATGATTTGTTATCCGATTTTGCTGCTTGCACAACCAGGCGTGTATTGTCGGCATACGTTGGCTGAATGAGTTGTAAAATATGAATTCCTCTTGAGAATGCTTTGAAGTTCGCACACTAAAGCATGAAAATGATGTAGAGAATAAGTGCTGGGGAGTCGGACCCTTTGCAATCAAATCTGAAGTCGTTTCGTGCCAAATCTCACACGTTTGCCGCCAACGTCACACATATGTGACGCCATGGTGCTCTTACAAATGCCTAATACGTTCTCTATCAGTTTATGAAAGCTTTTAATTCCCAATTAGTTTACTGTAAAGATAAAGTCGGTATAGGCTGACTTGATTTCGGCAAAGATAATTGCCGTGGCCCTGAAAGCCAATGTGTTAACCGGCTGTAACCCAAACATTTTTACATGTAAAAAGAAATAAACCACACATTCATGGAAATCTTTCGAAACGAAGTTCTTTGGGCAGTGAAAACACCCTTGTTTTCCTTAAAGCGGATTATCCTGAAAGGTATTAAGTGTTTGGCGGTCCGTTGGCAGACCATCTAATTTATGGCTGTAGTGAAGACTCCAAGAGTTTTGTTTTAATGTAGCTAACATACCTAAAGTGTGTCCTTCTGTTAGTACGTTTCAATTTACTGGACGCTCATAATTCCATCAATTGTTATAATTATACCTAAAAGGTGAGGTCTTGTGGTGTTTACTGGCTTCTCTATAAGTAGCAGAGCCTAAAAAGGCTTGAATTTCGTAACAGTTTTTGGAAAAAAACCAATAACACGCCTACACGGTATCGCATGAAAAAATCCATGTAGCTGTCACTTTTGCATTTTTTTTCGAGGTAGTGAAGCTGATGGTAGCTTTAGGTGTGTGTGGCTGCTCCAAGCACTATTAAGATGTGACGTAAAATATTTGAATGCTTTTGTCATGAGCTGATTCAACCGCAGTGTGGCACAAGTTTAGTCGATGGGGTTTGCCGAAGCAGATCAAAAAAAGGGTGTGACATAAATTACAACTACTTCAAGTTCTTCAAATTAAATGTCATTCTTTGCGGGACGGTTAGACATTTGGACTTCAGTTGTCACATTGTATTCATTCATTTAGAGCGGTGACAGTCTGTTTTGTCGAAGAAAACGCTTTAGAGACATTTGGGGTTCATAATCAGTTCTATTATCGAAGGCGTGATTGAAAACATTTACGATTTGTAAATCACGGAAATTTGGAGGTGGCTCTATTTTTCGTGCATAAAGTAGTCTTATTTTGCCGCCGTCTAGGCCGAATTTTTGGATGCTTCTGTTCAAGCCAAACCGGAGCTAACGGATTTCTTAAAAAGAAAACAAATTTGGCTAAATGAAAACTGTTTCTTCTGCTGCACTTATTTACATATTCTGTGTCACTTAACCGGTACTTGAAACGAAACTTAAAGATCGGTATATTTTTCAGTTTGGATCCTAATGGGGGATTATGTAGCCAGGTCTTGCTATTTGTCATGAAGCTGAGCTACCTTGTCGACGCACTTTTCCATTTTTGCCGCTATCCTACTTACCAGTTGAATGCCTGGAGGCGTGGATGATTCAGTGGAGTGAGATCGTCGTTGGCGGCTGGCTTTGAGGCGTTTGCCGTACTATGTAGTATTCGCATCCTTTATAGATATCCAATGGTCGCATGCTCTTGTTTACTAGGCCCCTTTTTACTCTGCGATGTTTCATAAACGCACTTCCGCTTTTGCTTGCAGATTTGATTAGAGGTGTCCGATCGGACAGCTTCAGCTGTCAGAAGTCACTTATCGTATGCTCTCTGATTTATTAACGCCACGCTGGCATCATTTTTCATCGTACCTCTAAAATTGGAAACTTCGATTCAATTCAAACGTTCTCCATAAGTGTTTGGTTAAAGGTTTTTACAACTGTAGGTTGTTTTTTTCGTAGGTTATAATCTTTGCGGAGCGGAAGCAAGATGTCGACGCTATTCACGAGTATCTTCTGCTGAAGGGTGTGGACGCGGTGTCGATTCACGGTGGCAAAGATCAGGAGGAGCGGGTGGCAGCTGTCAAGATGTTTCGCGAACGTCAGCGTGATGTTCTTGTCGCCACTGACGTGGCTAGCAAAGGTCTTGACTTTCCCGAGATTATGCATGTCATCAACTACGATATGCCAGAGGATATCGAAAATTATGGTGCGTAATTTTCCCTTTAGACTTTAGTTTGTAGTATGTGCCGAGTGTAGCTTTGGGCATGTACAATTTGATAGCTTTCTCGTGAATCCTTCTTTTTTTCTTAATTTTTTTTGTTTAATCTGTGCGTTTCTTCAACTTTAAGCGCAAGCTTCCTGTATAACTAGATACTCTTTAAAGTGCTAGGAATTCACTTTTGCCTATTAAGCATTTTTTAAAAAACTCTCATGTTTCAGTAGTTTTCGACATCTATTTTAGTGAAATGTATATTGGTTGTCTGTCGTTGTGATTTTTTTTGGGAATTCTCCTTGCACAATATTTTTACCTGCTTTCAGGAAGTGTAGTTTCTCGAAGTTATGACCAGGCCAAGGCTGTTTCCTCACGTTCCCCTCCATCTCAGTCTTAATTGGTTTCCAACTCTATCTTTACTAATCTTGTCAGTAGATTATGGGGCCGGAAATTTGATTTTGAACTGGGAGGACTTGCAAATTAGCTAGTTGGAGGTCACATGCAAACCTGTGAAAAAAACGTGAGAAGAAATTTCAGTGATCTTTTTTGACTCTTATACTATGGCGTAGCCAATGAAGGTGTCATTTGACTCAGTAATGTTATAGTACACATCGCTAGCCAACGTTACCAGGATATTTTGCAAATAACTAACACTTATTCAGTGTCTAGCGTCGTTTTTACTCCCGTGGGCGTTGTTTCACATGCACATTTGCTAAAGCATACTAAGAGTGGTGAAAACTTCTTAAATCGTGCGTTACTGCGAAATACTCCTAACATGAGCAATACAATGTAACCCAGAGTCGTTGTTTAAAATATGCGGCGGGTCATTACGGGGCGATTAAGTAGGCTCTTGAATTTCTTACAGGACAAATTAGATTTATGTACTGAAACATTCAATATTCAAGTTAATATTGTTCACCAGGACAAAAGCTATCTTTCAGTTTCATTTATATTAAGCGCTCTGCCTCTAGAACTCAAGAAAAGCGAGGATGGAGCACAGTCCCTTCTCATACATTTTTAACATGCAATTCTTCTCACCGGTCAGTTTTGCGGTAGCATATGGGCTTACGATGCATTAACTTGTCATAGTTGTTTCCGAAGCTAAAAGGTGCAATTGAAGAATTCTAATTGCAACTCTACCACATCCGGACACAAAACAAGTATAATCCTTTGAGAATGCAGCACTGTGTGCTTAGAAGTGTGGTGTGGTGTGGTAGGTCGTTTGGACTACAAAAGCCATTTCTCATCTTAGTTTAGTCAGCAAACAGTTTAAACCTTGAGGTCTTTTTTATAACCCATTTGAAAGAAGTAAAGAACATACCGGGTCGTTGAAGATCATTGCTATTTGAGGTCCACTTTCTCACCTTTTGTGCAACTTTACTAGCAAACACTGGTATAAGCATAGCTGCATAGTCCACGTTTCTGGAGCTTGTGCTTCTCCATTCCCATCAAGAATGGAGGATCTCCCCTTCATCAACGGATTCGGATTGTTTGTACAATAAGGTGTGTCCTATGCATAGACTAATTCACATCCATCCAGGTTTTATAATGCATGCAAATAAACAATTGCATGCACTTTACCGGTCATGACGTTGTGTCGAGAGCCATATGAACTTTTTTGAGCACCTGGTACCTCCTTTCAAATCTCAAGCAGTTCCAAAAATTCTTTTACCAATGGGCGTAATTGATCCTGAAATAGACTATTTCTTAAGTGAGAATGTCTGTGGAATTGTGTTCGCAATTAGTTCAACGGTAACGGCATAATAAACGTGCGAAATTGCTGTGTTGTCCTTTTTTTTCTACATGCACTTGTCTCATCACGCATTACCTATTGCTAATGCAATCTATCTGAATTGATTTGTGATCCGATTGCTTCCAGAAAGGGCAGCATTTTAGTCATTGTTTTCGGTATGCTTGGACCTCAAAGGAAAGACACCCTTCTTTCCTAAATTTTGAGCCCATAAGAACTTCAGACTGATAGTAGTTATAATGTAAAAGTTATTCTAATTTGGACAAATACTTGAATATAGGTTCTTCGGGAATGCTCCTTTAACTTGTGAGTCTTTCTTGTCTGATCCCGTCATCACCGGTTGGGTCAGATTGTGTCCAATTGCACTTAAGGCGGTCATACAGATGTTGGATGTTCTTGATTTGTCGGTGGGTACCACTTTTGTAGAACAGGTAAATAGACTGGCTTGGTAATGCAAGCGTTTATGCCAGGACAAAGTAGTCTGGTCTCTTATGGTTGGCTTTCCTCTAGGGTAAGCTGTGAAAGTACTCCAGGTTGCGTAATAGAACATAAAAATGCTTTGTTTTTCAAATCACCGTTTGGCCTCAATTTTTCTGGGATGCAGTTGTGCGAGATTCGCTCAGAAAGCACTCAAAACTTTTGAGTAATGATAGAGAGGGTTCTGCTAATTAGCTGTCATGTGACAAGCTGTTTGCGGGTTCAAGGGTTGTCATTTCCTGGTGGTGGAAGTGTGTGCAAGGCTAAAAAGCGATTCAGTGTTCCGTAGTGCGCTCTTTGTGGATAGTAGTTTTACTGAATGTACAAATTTACGCCCAGCAGTTTTCTCATTACGGCGGTTCTCTAGGGTCATGTTTCGAAGTTCAAAAATGGTCACTGGCCTAATAAGCGCGGGTGATTAGAGACGTCCAGCTACAGTCGTAAGCGGAAAAATTGAAGGGATTCGGTGACCGTTTCATGAGAACCGAAAATTAGGAATTGGTATAGTAATAAATATGAGTTCGCTACTACGAGCTTGAAAATATCCATAATCTCGTTGTATGAATTTAAGATGCAACCATCGGCAGGAAAGTCGATGTTAAGAAAGTATGCAACACCCTATGACATGCCTTATAAGGAATTGAAGCTCGCAATTGCCTCTATGGCATGCGAATATTTGCCAAAGGTCTCCTCCTTTGCAATGGCGCCAGTAATTGAAGAAGTGGTTCAGCCTTCCACCTTTAATTTTCACTTAAATTGAACCTTTTTTGAACAGTTATTTAGTTTTGAACTATCAACACTCTTCGAAAATAACATTTTTACTGATGATATCGAAGAGTTGGTGCACCCACAAGTAAATGAAGAATTGAAATGTCACAAGGCTGTTACATTTTACAAATTAGGAAGGCTTCCAGAAGATTTGATGACGATACAGTCATCCTCTTGGCGTCTCAATATCACGGGTTTATTTGCAAAATAGATTTATTAACTTCACTGGTAGGAAGGAATTCTGTAGGAATATGAAAAGTCGCCAGTGTGACTATTGCAGTGGCAATGCAAGTGATCCGTTTTGTCCGATCTGAATCTCGGAGCCAAATCCACACCCACTACCTGGCATTGTATTCACATATGAAGTCACAATTGTATGGTAGGGGTGAGAACAGTTTTGTTTGCGTGATGTGTAGGCAAAATCTTATGGGCGTTTCCCCTGATCCACGGTGGAGAGTTTATGAGGTCAAGAGTCCTCACCTTCATTCGCTGCACACGAAACAGAGTTTTAGGAATTAGGGCCAAAATCTAGATAACACTTCTTACTAGTACTTATTCTTGCTACATTTTGAATGAGAAGATTTTGGGCAAATGTGGACCAAATGAACTCTTTTTTTATGTGTTTTGATGAAAGCAGAATGATGCAAGAAAGGGAGAAAATGGCATTATTATGAATGCATTATTAGCCTCAGCAAAAGTCGGACCAAGAGAGAGTAGGTTTTACCGTTTTGGGTATACAATAAAAAGGGAAGCATTTGTGCTATATTTATAATTTCTGTGGGAAATGAGATGCCGAAGGCTCTAACATGAGCAGTCAATAACATTGGCAAACGTAGAGTTAATCAAAGAGGCATATCAGGGGTTCTAATTATCCATTTTCAGTACCCTTCAATCGTCCAAAAGGCAAGTGTGGAAATAAAATTCGAAGAGGTCTGAAAATGGCGTTGGTATAATCCTTCAAAAATGTGCTTTGCGCCTTGGTTCAAACAAAGCCTAACCGCCATACACTCTTCTTTGCACGCACCCCATCTTGCCCCAGCTCAATGATAGGGTTCATCTGGGCTCTACTTTGGAGTGTGGTGCCGCCATGGCAGTTTACCTTATTGTACGCTAAAAACTTCAGTTCTCCATTGGAGTTGAGCACTGCCCACTTAGTGGATTATTTGTCGCATGTTTTAATTACAGTGGCTAACGGAAGGATGAACTCTCCAACAGTGGTAATCGGTACTGCTTATCGGTGACGAAGAGGCAACGGTACCTTCATTCACGACACTTTGGTTGCAATGCGTTGTTTGTACACCACGGGGAAATAACAAACATATTTGTCTTTCTTCCTCGTTCTCTTGTTAGTACACAGGATTGGTCGTACAGGCCGAGGCAAGCAAAAGGGCTTGGCGACCACCTTCATCAACAAGAGTGTGAACGAGTCGACCCTGTTGGACTTAAAGCACCTGCTCATAGAGGCGCGACAACCGGTGCCAGATTTCCTGCTGGAGCTCTCTGCAGATCACGTGGACGAGCATTTGGTGGGCGTGAGCGGTGACGAGGTGGGCTGTGCCTACTGCGGTGGCCTCGGACATCGTATCACACATTGTCCTAAATTGGAGGCCGAGCAGAATAAGGCGGCTGTGGGAATGAGTCGCAAGGACTACCTTTCTTTCGCCGATTACTAATTTTTTTTGTTTCATGTTACTCATTTCTAAATGTATATATGTACGTATTTCATTGTACAATATTCTGTTCTATTTTATCAGTCGGTTAAGTACTGGAAAACTAGGTCAAGTTTGTCTGTTTAAGCAAAGGATAATTTGTCCTCGAAGCAAATTTTACTGTCTTTAGGAGGTGTTTAGCGTGGTTCCCGATTAACGGGCCCATTGTTTCCTAAGGAGGTAGGCTTTTACTCATAATAGAGGGGCCATAGATTTTATCATTCATCGACTGGAACGCGTCTTTTCGTCAGTTTTGAAAGGTCATACTTTTTGCGTACTTTGTTGTCCAACTGGAGCAAAGTTGCTTACATCTAAGGATCGGCTAATATTTTGTTCGGTGCGATAACCATCATTACGGTCTTCAGGCCCTTTTCGACGAGCCCAATTTCCTGCACAACATTGCGTCGCGTTCCTGTTCAACCTTTATGCCCCAGCCCCTCATGTGGCATGTGATTGACTAATAATAATGTCAAGAATGCGTAAAGATCAGCGTTTGAGGAAATGTGAGAAAGAGGAGCAAGGTGTAGAAGATGAGGTCATCGCTTTCTCCCATTCAATCTGATCCCATTGCAGGAGGGAATTATTCTCGTGAGTACGTTTTTCGTTGTCTCGAGGAGAATGGGGCCTGCTCTGACTGTTCTCTTCGTTTTCAATGAAACTTTTCTTGTCTTGCACATCTTTGAGCTGTCGCATGGAGTGGATGAACCTCAAGCATGAATGCTTGTGTGAGCACTTCATCATACCCACTTGTCTAAGTCAAATGCAATCGCAGAGTGAAGTGGTGAATGTCTTCCAAGTGTGAAGTGGGTGATGGGTGGGTCATTTGGAAAAATCCATTGCTTAGTGCAATTGGCAATGCAAAGATCATATTTCCTTAAAAGTTATTTATTGGCTTGACTAGTTAATGTGCCAAAAATACGTTACACATGAATTAGCACTTTGTGAATGCTATTGTCATCTTTCAATGTGTGTTTCTTTGTTAATTATCATATGATTAACGTCTAATATGACTTTTACCTCCAGTATTATTGAAAGTGGGAGTTGGCACTTAATTCCCTAGTTAATTTGTCAACCAACCCCTTCAAGTGAAAATGACGGAGAGTGCCAATGCGGTGATGTGCATAACTGTTCTTCATAACGCACGCATATGGGCAATCGTAAGCATTTCCGATGACCATTGCAATGTCATGGTGGTGAACTACACCAAAAATGGCGTAAAAGTTTGTTTTTCATCACAGTGTGCTTATGCGACGTAGGCGTGCTACGTATAAGTCTCTTATTATAGTTTTGTTGTTGTTGTGCTGTTCTTTATTCCTTGTTTAGTTATCGCAATTTCAACTACTATCTTACGCATAAATTGTGCCCCAATACCTCAATAACGCCCTCTGGGCGGATGGAGGCGCTGTGAGATTGTGATACTGGGTTTGAAAGTGTACCGAGAAGGCAGTAATGTTATCCACAATTGTTATTGTTCGTTATCACAATCTTTTCTTCTCAATGTTGAATTGCTCAGTTTCTTCTTGACACTTGGGAGTTGTAAAGCCTCCGATAGATAAAACAGTAGACATTGCAGGGGAGACCTTGTACTACCGACTTTCAAGAGTACTTATCTTTCAGTGAGAAGGAGCATTGGATCCTCACCAACAGGTGGTTTGGTGATTCACAGTTTACTCAAACCTTTCAGTTTCACGCCAATAAATTCTTCATCGAGGTGCACTCTAGTATTGTCAGGAAAAATGTCTCAAACTAGTGTGTATTCCATCCCCTTTGCCTGTCACGGGAAAAAACTCAACCGCATCCAGTACTGCGATTTTTACAAAGGATTCTTTTTTTCTGGCTTTACCTAACAAACCTAGTATCTTTTAAATGGTTAAGTGAATGTTGCTCTCCCTTTTTTTTTACCCACAACTTATGCATTATTTAAACACTTGCATTACTGTGCCTGGAAAATGCAACCCAAACTTTTCTCCTTATGTTCTCTCGCGTTTTTTTTTCCCCAACTCAACTAAGCTTATTTCTATTTAAGAAAAGAATGGTATTAACTGATACCGCTTGCTCCTTTTCGTGTTCCCTACTAGAAGTTTCAGCGATAGAATATCCGTCTTTGCCCTGTTGGAAAACCAGGGTATAGTGTTCTTTTCAAAAGATGGCAAATTCCCAAATTCCTTTGAAGCGATATCCAATGCCTGTGTAATTGAAATGTTTGATAAGTGTTTGCCGTTTAGTGAATTTACCAGCATAATGCCGCACTACTTGGTACCACCTTGCAGGCACTTATCGCTTGAGCGTGAGAGAGAGAGAGAGAGAGAGAAATAGAGTGAATAACACTTCTTTGAAGTTGTGATAAAGTTTTTGCTAATCAGTAGCAGGTCTTCACTCTATTGACGTAAAAACTAAATTTCAGGCAATCACAGGTGAGTGTCACACAGTAGTTTGGAGTCTCAGTATCATTCAAATTTGTGAGGCGTCAGGTCATCACGTCTAATCGGTCTCTTTGAAGAGTTAGCCTAATGTAAACCAGGAAACAGCATTTAAAAGTTATTTCCAAAAATTTTATTTTACGAGCGCCCTTTCTTTTATTCAAAACAATCGGCTAATAAGGTTGGTGGGATTTTTGGCACAGCTTGTCCCAATGACTTAGTGTAACCTTATATGCATACATTATGAGTGTACGGCAGTCTTCTATCACTGTGGTTTCTTTTACCTTGCTCTCATGCATCCACTTCATCTTGGAGCCATAGCGGCACAGCTTGTAAGATTTGTTGCTGAGCCTTTAAGGAAGGCGAAGTGTCACAAGTCACCACAGTGTGACTCTGGCGATGAAGCATTAAATAGTGGGCGCTGTAGCACTGGAGGCTATTCCTTCTATTATTGTAATGCAGATTTATGTGTTATGAATCGAGCTTTGTGTATCATGAAGAGCTTTTAGAGTTGCCGAGTGGATCCCCGCTGTATGGATTGTAAAGTCGAAACCTCTACCTCATTGTGGTGACTGCCCAATTAGTAATTCAGCAATGGAGATCCTTCTCTCATCCTGGTTTCAGTCACCAGTCTGGGTGGTATAGCGTGTCATTTCTGTTAGGGTAGGTGTTGAGAGATCCGGTACTTTCTTAATTGTCTACAGTATCATGTAGATCCTCTTAACTTTCCTTGGGTTACCTTCAATACTGATGCTAACAGGTGATTCAGTTCGGGTCAATCTTCTGAAACAAAAGGAGTCTAAGTTAACCTCAGAGAAGTATTAAGTGAAATCAAACCACCTACTTCCCTCAAGTCCTACGACAATAAGAGTAATGGATGAAGAAATCCTAAAGCATTGGTGTAAAGACTAGGTTAGTTGTCAAAAGGTTGTAGGTCCTAAGTTACACCTTCGAAATATGTCATTCCTGTACCTCCGATTGATGTGCCTGTTCTTCAGTTAATTTTATTTCACTCGAAGGCGCAGAAAAGTAAACAATGGCAGAGAAGAAGGGGGGAGGGATGTGAGACCTCTTAAATCGACCTCCACGTTGATGGCGTCGAGCTCATTACCATCCGTTTACTATATTTGCAATAAATTCTTTTAAAATGTTCCAAGTTCTCCTCAACCAAGGTTTCAGGCAGGAGCACTCTGAAAACTTGACAATAGGCTCCAGGTAAGTTGCCACGGCCTCTAAAAACGTTTATGTGTTATAACTTGTCAAGCAGTATTGTTCACTGAATGGACTAGTTGACCTTACACTTATTTCTTTTAAGTATTTGCTTGCCTTTAATTCATTAATTCTTAAAAGGAAAAAAGTCGGTTTAAAAAGTACACAGTCACACAAAAATGTGCTGTGAATTTTTAATAAAAACAGCCAGAATTGAACCACTTGGCAGAAATTTTTCTTTAAATAATCCAAGAAGCATGCGATTTGTCAGAAATCCTCTAAACTCGCCTCCAAGAGAAAAGCGTTAAATTTGACCTATTTGCCCAATAAACTGTGATGCTGTGGGTGGTCTTCCACAACTTCAAATATCTGTTTTTAGTTAGTCATTTCCAGATGTAAGAACAAAAGAGAGGAATAATTAAAAGATCTCTTCACTTGTGCCGCCACCGTCTTCGTATTCAGTGTTTTAATTATTGGCTAAAACCGGACAGAGAGATATGTACCTAAGCAGTTATAAGTAGTATACAAGTCCACCAGGACCAAAACGGCTTTGACAAAAGTTTAAGTAGTTTTCCTTCTTTCTACTTCAATCATTTCGGTTTAAGCTTTTTAATATCATTTTAGAACCGGAGTGAAAGCTACTTTCTGGGACATGAAGTCACCTAAAAGCAGTTATTTTGAAGTATCGATATGTTGCAGAGCTCGTATCTTGTAGCAAACACCCTCCTCACCTCTAGCAGTGGGTACATCGCTGTGATCTGACAAACACCACTACCGCCATTTTGCTCGGCGGAGGGAGGGTTGACATGATGAAGTTTTGTAGCAGCAAGGAGAGGTTGTATGCATTAGAGGTGGCTGGATGCAGTGCGGTCTCCGTTGAAAAGAAGAGCGCCGTGAGCGGTTGAGTGACCATTTGTATTTCTTGGGGCATTCAGTATAAATCGCTGCAATCACTTGTTGTGACTTGTAAGAACTTGTAAATAGCAAGTGGTAGGCTAAGTGACAGTCTACCGCCTCCCATTTGGAACTCACTTGATAGACGTGAGCTAGGCTGGATTTAAGTCAGTTGTATACCTTGTGACATTGGTTGTAGAGCATTGGGAGGAGGTAGGGCTGGAATTTTTAGCGCCCATAAATAGTGATTGCATAACTGCTGTAGTCTGGGTGATGATTCACCGGAAGAGAAAAGCATTACGGTCAGTGATTTTGTGGATGCTTTGCTCCTGACAGTTTGACCCCCTTCACAGATCTTCAGTTCGCGTGCACCTCACTTCTATACAACGGGGTGGGTCACCTTTTGTGCAGACTAAGTATGGAAATCTTCCCCGGTTGGCAGTAAGTAAACGATCATAAATGCTGATCTATTGTCTCATTAACTTTGAAATACAAAAAATATTCACAACCACATGACGCCATATAACGTTGTGTTGATTATCCTAGACTTCTTAAAATAGACCACCTTAAGGCTTCATTCCGCCATCTTTGTTACATTATGATTGCAACAATAACGATGTGCGTGATACGTCGATTTTAAACGCATTGCAGGCCTCAAAGGCCTCGAAATTGCAACCACCGATTCAGGTTAAATTCACTTCCAACATGCTACTAATTTGTACTACTTATAATGGTGCTATCCTCTGATCCTCTTTTAAGCAATGACTTTTGGGTATTATGAACTCACTTTGGTAGGGAGCCAATCACCTGTAAGTCTAAATGCCCACCGGTTGCGTGGAGGTTGAGGTGAGTTAGCCCTGATACCCTTTGTGTGTTGTTGATACTACTGCTAAGGTCATCACATTGTGTCAACAACCTCAAAGGTAAATCTCGAGCAGTGTGCCTCCATAGGGAACGTTTTTTTGTGTGTTATGGTAGTCAAGTTCCCCTGATTTGTTACAGACAGTTGTAATACTTTATTTGTCCCAACTGCCGGTTTCGGTCACTTAGGTGGCCATATTGTTCTAACCGGACCGTCCTGGCCCCCGGGCTGTGCCAGCAGCCCCAATCCCTGTTTGCAGAATATATCTATTCTTCCTTGGCGTTATGCCTTCTTTTGCCTTCAAGGAAGTCTCGGAACGCTACAACAGTTGCTCAAGTTCACATAATCGCAGATGTCATTTACAATGTTTAATTCTGGAGTCAAGTTGCGCAATTCATACACTTCCTTGTAAGGTCGCTTGATACTTATTAAGGCATTTTTTTATTATTGCATCTGATCGTCACCATCCTTTAAGGTATTTGTTTTCACACAAAACGGGTCACAACTCTCAATCAAAAATGCTGTCGTGGTTATTAACTGAGTGCACCACTTGTCATGATGAGGCCACATGCAGACGGAGGAAGTGTTGTATCCCACTGATCGATGTTGGCACGGCATTGATGCGTGGTATAATCATCCTGATTGGGGTGTGACGCATTTCACATGAACGATAAACCTGCTGTGGTATAAATTTGTGCATCTGAGCTCTTGAATCTTGGTTTTTTCTCCTGAAAAATGAAGGCAGTTTGAATCCGTGCATGTTTGTGAGTAGTGTAATATGCTCACAAATAGCACCACAGGTGTGTTGCTTCCCGTTTTTTCTTCTGGACTCGGCGTCACATATATGTGACGCGTGTCATCAATCATTTTATTTTAAAAGCTCATGCTAATCGCGCATCAGAATACATCCATTATTGTTCGCAATTTGATGCTAACCACTTGTAAGCAATGTCACAAATGCGCGAATTTCCGATTGCCTTGTCTGGACTCGCCGTCACATATGTGTGACAAATATTTTCTGCCAGTTAATTGTGGCATCAAAACAGTAAGATAGGTATTAGCGCTGATCAATAATAATTTTATTCAAAATAATTAAACTTAGTTGATGCCAAAACTAGAATGATAGGACATCTGTGCAGTGTTGTTTGAATGGCCTTAGAGATGGTGGCACGCAACGGTGCTCGAAAGTCTCAACATTGGCACATTCTATTTATACTGGAGCATTCCTAAGGCCTTAGCAATAAACAGATCGTAGATTACGAATTAATCACAAGGTCTCGTGAAACACGCTAATATCCAACGTGTTATGGGTGCCCTAAGGAAGGTAATGTGCAAGGTGTCCACTGTGGTAAACAATTGACTTGTTGCATACTTGAGGTGTTAATCCTGCTTATTCGGAGTATATTATAAGTGAAAAGTAGCTCAAGAGTCCTCTTGGGTGTATCTCATTGCATTGCTCTGAATTTTGACAAATGTTAGGCCTTTGAAATCAAGGGATTTGTCTTTTAACATCAGTTAGTGCTTCTCTATTCCGCTTGAATGATTTATGTCTGTGGACAGGACGAAGGGTAAAAAGTTTTGGGTGTGGCTACGTAAACACTCGAAAGTCCAATTAAGTTGACGGAAGTTGTGTTTAGGTAGACGAAAGGTAAAGTATCATAGGGAAATATTGGGAAGAAGAAATTTCACGAGGGAACCCATTCCTACACCCTCTCCCTCCATCTGACTCATCGACAATGTGTTTCCCATAAATTTGTGGAAATCGCACTGGTGTGGTAATGTTTACATCAGTTGTAAGGCTTAGGAATACGGTAAGGGGTCAAGTCAACAGTCTTGAGGGGGAGAGGGGCAGCGGAGGGCTAAAAAACCCAAAATATGTGCGGCACAACTCGTTGAAATGACTGTTGTGGTGAATGCTGGATAAAGGCAGAGACAGAAGTATGCGCCAATTGACCGCCACTTTGAATTTCAATTTTGTTACGTGGGTCAGGTGGAACTGGTGGAAGGTACTTTAGGATTGTTTCCCTTAGAAATAAAGTTGCAGAAATTCTCACCAAGTTCGCGCCCTACCATTTGGAAAAGCTAAAATGTCAGAGCCATACCACTCAAAGTTGGTTTATATGAGTGACATGTGTCAATGAATGACAGTGCGCTTCAGAGGTTGTCAGCTGCTTTTTCACATCGTTTGGATGGGGCTTGAAAACGTGCAGTAGATTTGAAAAATGTTTATTCGCTGCCTGACCGACTGAGTGAATGAATGAAGTGCGACGGAAATGGATTTTTGCGCCTCTAAATCCCCACGTTTAACAACTCGTTCTTGACTATTCGTCGCATATCTACTCAGGCCTAAGGCACGCATCACGTGTGGTTTCGTTTCGAAGTGTAAATGGAATTTTCCGTAGCCTGAAAGTTAACCAGCGGTTACTGGAGCTTCAATAGATAGAACAAAGACTGATGAATTAGTTGGAAAGCCTAGGACAAGGTTGTACAAGTTAACACGGAATTAAACGCCACAACATAATCCATTGGTGGGGAAAATTGGCTGTTGGGTGGGATAAGAGGAAGAAAGATGTTGCTTCATCTTTCGCATTCCTCTGATACTGTTGCTCCTACTTATGATTACCATCTTGTCTACACATTGAAAAAATCTCACGATCGTAAGTCAAACAGACAGCTGAGGAGGAATGAAAGTGATACAAAAAAGGAGGTAGGTGGTATTGGGCTTTTCCTTGGAATTCGCAAATACCTTGTATTGCGTTGTAAAGGGCCAATCAAATAGTATTGTAAAAATATTTCCACGATTAGGGAATTTTCTTTGGGTATTGGCTTAAAAAGCTGCACAAATTTATTCCTTCACTACTTTTTACTAGTACAACTACGGCCTTGATTTGCGCAACAAATTTTGCATCTTCAAAAATGCTAAGTCCTCGCTTTTCAAGGTTCACCACTTCTATCAAGTTTAAATGTTTTCCACAAGACTTTTCGAGCTTCATCGTGTGTGCTTATTTTGAATGCCATTTGAGAAAAGGTATACGGAGGAGGCACAGAAAGCGCCTCGAGGTGTCTTTTGCTGGAAGTAATGTCGGCGTCGGCCTACTAGCCTATAGAAGCCAAGAAGTGGAAGAGGAGGGAGAATTCCACGTTTATTCAACCTCCACCTCCTACCCGCCCATTTAACTTGTGATCACGTGATTGGTTAGCATTAATGCCAAGAAATAGTGGCAACTGTGGCCGGAGATGGGTCAGTGTCGCCTTTCTCCTCATCCCAACTAAAACGCAAATCTTTCAAGGGGAAAATTTTGTAGTGTTGGTGCTATCTCGGATTGGCATGCATGGACCATGGCGTGACTTTCCTCCCACTAAATCTTTAGCTCCGATTTTATCAGTAGGAGCAGGTGAAAGGGAAGCAAAATCATCAGAGGAAGGGCGAGAAGGTGTGGGTAACCTTGAGGAGCAACGCATGGAATTAAGTGGAGATACCAGAAAGTACTGATTGGCTCTTAGGAGGAGAGACTTAGACTCAGTCGTCTTTCTGGTTATCAAGTCATGTGTGTTTTGGAGCCATGGAGTGGGCATTAGGTGGAAGGCTCGCGATAGGTAAAGTGAATACACGGAGAGGCTGGAATAAAGGGACTTGAAAGCCATCTTCCATCTACAAGTCAGTCATCCGATAAACAAAGGCTCCAATGTGTGTGGTAGACATTCATAACACATCATTTCTAAATTTATGGGATCTAGCTTTTATATTTCTTCCTTCGGAAAGGATGTTGGGCAAATAAAAGGCTTCACTACCCATACCATGCATCAAAGAATGCTCCTTTTATCGCCTTAATAGCCAGCATCTGTGGTTCTGGATGAGGGGTCTTCATGCATTCGATCTCAAGATGGGAGGAAAACAATGGAAAGCGAAGTAAGGGACATATTTGACATTTCTCTGTAAGTCAGTCCAATTACCCATGTCATAAAAGCTACGCAATATCTCGAATGACATTTAGGAGGTTGAATGATTGCATTTATGTCACCTATCTACGAGTCAACAGCAGCAAGCTCGGTGTTTACTACCACTGGATTACGAAATTAAACTTCAAAGCGTAAATGAAAAGGAGTCCAACGCGTCCATTTTTTGCATTACACACATGATGTTAAATAGAACTTTTTTATTGTCCTGCGGTTTGGTAAATAAAAGCTTTTTTTAAGCAGGGTGTCCAGTTTTGATTGCTAGCTAGATACGGTCTCTAGGTTAGCGACTATAGCGCCCTTAGTGCTGTAGGTGTGCCGATCGTCGACCCTACTGACAATCCTCCAAGCACACCAAACATTTACGAGAGACTCAAATTCCGTGACGTGGGGAATGCACGAGTTAGAAAGGGACCAGGTGGTCACCTTCACTCGAAAAATTGGAAATTATCTCATTGACAAGGGATGATGCTTAGTTTCGTTGCATTTTTCGCTACACAGACTTATCAGAGCTGCCAACAGGCATAGCCTTTGATAACAATAGGCGCTTAGGGGCAGGATTAAAACAAACAAGTAACAACCGCTTCAATGCCATGCCTGGGGAATACAGGAGAAAGACCTTTACTGTGATTGGCTGAAGGGCTGTCAAGGTCATGTCGGGTTGTAACAACTACCTCCGTCGTGAGTCCTGCATAGTGGTCAACAATAGAGACTGATGCCCTTACTAGCATCATAAACAACTTCCAGCAGTGTTCAAGATGAGTTAGTAAAACAGCTCTTGTTTATCTGCATTTAAAAAGACCAAAGGGGAGTGAGGGCTGGAGCTGGGCAAACGAGACCCACCCAAAAGGCCTTGTCAAACAACAATAAGCAGCTCACTCCAGTTACCTATCTCGGACCACCAACTTAATGCTCATTTGGTTCAAGCGGAAGGCTACGTCTGCATATTTGTGCCGATGGAGAACCACAGACAACTCGTAACCTTCCCAAGACTAGCCAATGATTATTGGTATCTTCGTGCTACGTCATACGACACACTTCGAGGTCGCCTACACATTCGCCCCTCTCCTCTCACTTTCACTTCATCCACTTCCACTGATACTTCAGATACAATCAGGGCTGGTGAACAAATCTGAGGAAAGCCACGTCCTACTTCTTAAATACCACCACCTAAATGGAAGCGAGGCACTGCACTACCTCACTAAGGATCAATCACTTGATCACACGCGAAAAGTAGAGCCTTGGAGAGCTTTCGATGTTGATGTGCATCTTAGCGACAGGTGTGAGAACCCCCTCATGCACGCATTAGCAGAGCCTGCAGACACCATCCAATTAAAGACCTTTCGCGTGAAATAGCTGGAAGCGACCTCCTGAAGCTCCGGCCACATACCGTACCCTGAATGCATCTTTTCTCAAATTATGCAAATTTATGCGTCACACATCTACACACCGGGTCCAGAAATGACGAATAGTCGGCTGAATAATCACGTCTTGGATGACCGGTTAAGAAAAGCCCTTCGAAGCAACCTCGAGGCCTCTTCACTCATCAATATGTTTACATATATTCGTGAAACTCGTCACTAAGTAAAACATCTTATAACAAGAGAAGGGAAGGGTGAGAAGCAGGGACGTAAAATAGTGAAGGAAGAGGGATAGAGGGAGAGTGAGAGAGAATAAAATAGGGGAAGAGATGAAAGTGGGGCGGAGAGCAACATCGATTACGCATACGCACTCCCCTACCCTAGAGCATACATACCTTGCCAAAGGTGTAGCGGACGGAATATTTACAAACAAGAGCAAATGTCTTGTTCAGTGATTGGTTGTGGACCAGCTAGGTGGATGGGGAAGGTCAAGGAAGCCCCCTTCGGGATGCCGAGGGTCGCCCTGACGAGGGGGAGAAGAGGAGTGATTGGAGTGGGCACGGGGAGGCGAGAGGGAGGCACCGTAGGAACCCAGCGATTGACCCTGGTGACCGGCCGCAGAGGAGGGAACCACAGTGGTCAACGTGGTGGCAGCGGCAGCAGCGGCGGCCAGACCGGATGAGGGCCAATAATCCATGAGGGGGGTCGAGGAACTTCCTACAAAGAGGGAGGGGGAGGAGGCAGCAGTGGTGTGTGTTCGCCATTGTTGTGAGGTAAGCGCGGAGAGGTTAGAGTGGGCCGGAGTGGGAGGTAAAAAGGACCGACGCGGATGTGGTAACGAGAGGCTATTTTGATGCGCTGCCTTGGGAGGAGGAGGTGGGGGAAAAAGATGAGAAGAATGCATATGCCGGTTATGTTCATGCTAAAAGGGAAGACGTGAGACAAAGAATAAATGCCTCGCAAACAATACCAATGCCGAGAATTTCAGCAACAGAAAATAAACAAATACTGCTTTTACCTTTTTAGCACTAGAATGACTTGCAGTTGAATCAAGCAGTTGCAGAGCTATTCGCTACTGCCCCAAGCCATACGACTTATTCGGGAAGCATAAAAACAGAATAGGGTTGAAAAAAAAATCACCTCCGAGTCATTCATTTATTACTGCCACGTTGGCAATGTGAAATTTGTTGTCATTTGTCAAAATGCTAACCAGCTATAGGGCAGCTTAACGACCAAATAAATGGCCTGATCTAAGTTGCCTAGCAGGACATTAAATAGTTGGAAAAACTCCATTTATCCAGACTGAAGTTGTTGGAATTATGACAGTTGATCTGACGACTATTTAATTTGTCTATTAACCCCTATCACCCAGCTATCCATCGCCCAGTGACCTTGGCCCCCTTTTCCTACCATCTTCAGTGTAGTCAACGCCTCCGCAATTTGCTGGGACGTGAGTTGTGGATAGAGGGTAGCCATTTTGAGGAAGAGCTCCCTGGGAGTGAGCTGACCGATAGCCGAATGAGAGGCAGCAGCGGAGGAAAGGAAAGAGGCTGGAGTAGGTGTTGCTCCCGCCGATGTGGGAGACTGTAGGGATACGGGTTTCGCAGCGGCACCAACACCGGTTGAGGTGTAACCCAGGGACTGGGGTGTGCGGGGACTCGGCGTGGCTGAATGTGAGCAAGGCCGAGAGGCGGGAATAGAGTGGGAGGCTTGTAACGATGTTAGACAGACCCGCCGAGGATCGGGCTTTGCGTCCACCAGGTAGGGGGTACTCGATGGCATCGAGGTGAGGGAGATGGAATGTACATATCTCACTGGATTACTGCTGCCCGGAGCTGCACGGAAAGACAAAGGGAGAAAACACGGAAGACGTAAGATTGGGTGGCGTGAGGGGGAACACCAGAAGCACAGAAAATCCCTAAAAATCTCATTTAATACTCGTAATGAAAAATGAGCTGAATTGAGACAGCCTAGGCGCCTTTTGAATTTCAAAGACACCGTCATGGAAATACGACTCGTACTTGAACTGACATCATGGTCAGTGATGTAAGTAGAACACTCAGTCATCGCACACGATGAGTCTTCCTCCAAATGCTGAAGAAAACGAGGAACTCCACTCCTGTTGTGAGTTTATTTAAATATAAATCTACATTATTAAACCGTAACGAAAATCAAGCATTAGCATGGAGTAATAGAGCTCGATTGGGGTTGAAAACTACAACCAAAACTTATCCATCATATCAACGTAGAATATCCCCTTTCACAAAACTAAGCAAAGCCCATAATCATCCAGAATGGATTGTTGAACAACTTGAAGGCATTAACGACTTTCAAACAAACCATGACTAAGAACTTTAGAATAAACATAAACTATTTGCATCAACTATCAGAACAAGGAATAGCGAGATACCTCCGGATGGGCGGCACACAATCTAACCCTTGGCTTGGAGATGAGCTAGAATAGCAATGGATAACGACCAGACAGGTAAATGGATGGACTAGAATCGCGCTGTTTGCGGAAACACCAAGAACTTCAGGACGGTTAGCAAACGTATTCTATGAGTTCCACCGCAAACCACAACATCAGCACAGCAATGATAGTTCGAAGTAAAAGCCCAATGAATCGGATTCAAGGTTCAACTTCTTATTTGTGGATATATTTCGCTGTACATGCTTTCAAGCACATATAAGGCGGGGAAGGGAGAACGCAAAGCGGGAGGGGGCGGAGGAAGGAGAAGCATTAAAATGTGAAAAAAAAGAGGACGTATTAGTAGGCCTCAAAAGATGATGGAAATCTTCAGACTGTATGTATGACCTGGTAATCTCGCTCTTTTTGCACATTCACTTTCGATAGCCTACAACACAAAAACGCAATGATAACCATCACATGGTACCCCATGCCGTTGCTCTGTCTAACGGTATCGCAAAAAAAAGCAGAAAACTCACAAAAAGGCTGCACACGGAACTCTCAAAAGAACAGCAATTATATTCACCTAAAACCAAATCCACACAACAATAACCGCCGTCCCAAAAGACAATCAGTTTGCAGTGTTCCATCCGTCAACACAGTAGAGAGGAAGTTAAACACCTTTCGTGACCCATCAAGTACAGCTGCATTATACAGGCCAATGGAATCATTCCCAAGTCAAAAAAACCGTCAATATATCGTCCAAGCATTGTCAGTGCTAAATCTTGATGACAACTGACAACTGCGAAAGGTGGGTTAGGGGATGAAAATACATTAAAACGGATCAGGAGGAAGGAAAGATGGAGATCCAACGAATAGTAAAAGTGTATTTCAACAGCCCATAATTAACTAATCCAACTTCAGTTTTTTTTTTCAAAATGAAAAGGAGAACCAAACGTTTAACAAACACCTAGACCTGTGTAACTTAGCTTATCCAGAAGGTGCCTAAAAGCATAAATTCGATCACGGGTGAGGATAAAAAGCAAAGGAAAATAAGATGCAAGCAAATGCCTTCACATAACGAATCGCTGTGGTTGGAGAAATGATTTCGCAGCCACCTCTTCGTTCTCTTTTCAAAAATCATATGACTATGCAATACTTGTTATTTTCGTATGTGGGGAAGCTAACGAAAGGCACGTTGAATGAGGTCACGTGACCAGTAAGAGTGGATAAAAAACATCATAAAGGAAGCAACAAAGCGACATTAGCAGGAGCAGTACTTGAACCACCTTTGATACAGTATAGGAGGAAAATATGTAAAATTTCCATGCGTTAGTAGGGGATGGGTGACTTCAGATACACTGTTAAGGGCAGATAGAAGTAGGCTTCAAGAACCCGTGAGCGGAGGCCTAAAGGCTTTGCTAAGCGGCACACCGGTTGGGAATCAGGTCGAATGACGTTATGTGTTCAGATGCAAGCACACCAAAAGTGAACTTTTCCTGACACAGCAAAACCAGAAAATACACTAAGTAGAAGTTTAGTGCACAGTCGACTGCAAAGCCGTAAGTCCCACTTAGTTGTGAACGATCAATTCGGTGTCGGCTGGATAATCCCAATTGGTATAAAAACACCAAAAAAAGATGTCAGACACCTCGGTGACAGTCATGAAGTAGTGAACAGCCAACGCTCTTGGGTAAACTCAAATCCGTACGCTAGTCCATATGATACTGTGATCCCACAAGTTTTGCATCAACAAGTTTGCACAACACCCAACCTCCCCTGCTTCCTACAACACACCTGTGATAGTAACATGACGAGCGAATAACAAAAAGTAACGAAGCTGAAACTTGTATATTAACCTGGCACCATTCCTTATTCAAATTCAACGGAGCATACTGAGCTTTAACACAAACTAAACAATGGAAAGAAACAGTGAGAAGTAACTACAAGCGCAAATCGAGCCAAATCGATGCCAGGCCAACGAGCCGATGAAGGAATCAGCACACAAATGCACATTAAACCTCTACTAACCTGCCCGATGGTGTTGCTGCTGGCTGGGGTAGTGGAGTTGCGAAGGGACACTGTGCTGGGCTGAAAGACTATCATGAGACGGCAGAGAGACCGAAGACACCTGCTGTATCGAGGGGGCCTGGGATGATGGCGGCGATGGAAGGGACGACGATGCAGAAGGTGGCGGCAATGGGTGGGAAGGGGGTGGTTGACGCTTTGCTGTCGGCTCGTCCTCATCATCGGACTCTGTCAAGTCTATCATCACTTCTGTGTCGCCAGCGTTCTGCATAGACATTTAAAATTTTTTTCAAAAAGACTGCTTAGAACCAACACCACCTGGTAAAGATGCATACGCCACTTTTTACTAATTAAGTTTGTGCTTCAGCAAATGAGATTTTTGAATTTCGTAGTAGTGGAAAAAACCCAAAAGACGCCACATTCGCATAGTTTTTCGAAACACTATTTCGATGTTGATGCACTCTTTATGAGTGGCATAATCCTAAGCGAAGCAAAGCTTTCTCTCATTAAAAGGTGATATGAAGACGGATAAGTCACTTAATCGTCAAGGCACAAGTCTAGCGTAACTTTCAGGAAAATGGGTAACAAGTAGGGCATCACGTGACCACACAAAGGGAAAGCAAAATCACGCAAATATGATGCTAGGCGTAATAAATCTTATTAGTCCCAAAAGCAGTCCACAATAAAGAAGAGTTACAATGATATATACAATCCAAAACGCTCGTATTTCCACAACGCCTGTTTTCAGGCCTTAACTAAAGAAGAATAACTATTTTAACGCCATGAGTTGCAAGCTAGTCGCAGAGACAAGCCTTAAATGTAGGGCAAACTAGGTACCTCATTGCATGCGACAACATTGGTGCTCCCTGCAGAACCTCTCTTCAAACCAGACGAGCATTGATTAAGACAAGCGGTGTCGCCATTCGACACAGAGGAAGGAGATGAAGGGCCATCCGACCTGCAAGAGACCCCACTAACACAAACGGGCCTCATCGTAGTCCAAGACCCATCCTCGTTGAAGACTATCTCCTCCACGTCTTGCGACTCTCTTGCCGCCAGTATATCCATGAGGAGGCTAAAACGGTTAACAGTCGCTCCGGCGTACAACTCAGTAAATACCTTAGATCAATCGACAGCCTCGACACCAGGGTCCCAGGAAAATTGGCAACGACAATCCCCAAAAGCAGTTCTATTCGACTATACTGCTCATTAAACTAAACTGGAGCGTGATTACCCTCAGGTCAGGGCTGCTTCATATACATTTTGCTGTTTAAAATTCAATGGCGGTGAATGTAAGGGGACAGAGAGCAGGTCACATGCCACGAGTACCGAATGTTGAATGAAGTTATAATTAAAAGAAAGAAAATAAACGCAGCACACTGGATCCATTTTCACGCAAGTGCAGTTTAAGACAAAAAAGACGACCCTATTTAGTGTAAAAACAGTGAAGTGAGTCCATTCCCGATCCCCAAAAGAAAAGGAAATAGCGGTGATTTTAGACTTTTCAATTAACTCGTCTTGCTTTGCCGCGATAGTGTTCTACCGTCACCAGTCGAAGACTTCTTCAACGGGCCTTAGGGAAAAACTCCTCAAAGGTTTGCGTAGACCCCACGGTGGTGCGGAACCACATGATGCAAAATAAAATATTTTTCATTGGAAAATTTGCCGTCACGGCAAGAAAATTGTCCATTAGCATAAATCAAACGAAGAAATTGAAGGCAATACATTTCTCCAAAAAATAACAAAAAGTTGTGATGAGACTAAGAGTGGCTTAGGAAGGATCAAGTGACTAAATAAAGGCTTATGGAATGGCCTAGTCGACGAAATCACGGAAAAACCCACTTAGAAAGACTTCGATAACTTGACGCCACACTGAATCCAAGATCGTACACTGTGCTCAGTTGGAACAATACCGCCATGAAACTGTCCACATGTATTGGAACAGACGAAAAATTGCACCCAGAAACAGACTTCAACTCGCTTCGATCAACCAACTATATGAACCTCCACATAGTTCAAAAGACACACGCCACAACTTCCCTTTTGAATAGATCTTACGGAAAAAAATCCGGAAGCGCACTCACCCATCGACAAACAGTTCATGGAAAGGCGCCAGGGAGTCACAAACGGGACACTTCCACGCAGGCTTCCGTTCATTAATGAGGAGATAGGTGTCAGCGTCGTAGCATTGGATGTGCTGGCACCTTTGACCTCTCACAGGCAACTTGATGCGGCATTTAGAAAGAGGGCAGAGCAGTTGCACAGGCAAGGTGTTTTGAATTTGCAGGTCATCGTCATCGCTCTCTTCCACCGTGCCACTACCGCTGCCAACGCCACAGGATGTCACTGTGGAGGCAAGTTTGCCCACTATTTGCTTCTACAGAAGAATAAGTTTTCACCAATCTCAATTACACCGCTCGAACAAAAGGCCAGTGAAATTTTGTAGTAGAAGTGACCTAAGCAAATGAAAATGTTGTGGAAATAACACGACAGGAAACTAAAGGGTAAAATACACCAAGTTTATGTTCACGGACCATCCATTAAGAGGGCCCGAGAAACTATCCCCTACCTGGACAACTGGAGCAGGCCGATAAGCATGCGTTCGAAGAGCCTCGCATAGTTCCTTGGTTGAGTGCTTTTGGACGAGGTATATTGCAAAAAAGTTGTAGGAAAAGGTTGAGTAATCGTGCGACCAAGACAATTTCACATGGTTGGATACCGACGGAGAAACACGCAGCTAAATGTAAATGTGATTCATGTATACGACGTACGTGATTTGGCATGGGAAAAACATTATCCCTAAAGCACCTCAGTGTGAAAAAATTTAGCAATCAGCCCTAATGTAATTATGATGTTAATTGGATATACTTCCAACTGCAGAAATAACAAGCGCTGAAATAAGGCATCAACCAGACGTGTTCCAACACGTGTGGAAAGGTTGGATTACTGAAGACGGACTTCAGCATGTCACGACACGATACAAAAACGTAAACAAAATTTGAAATAAGCGCGATAAAATAACTAGCCAGATGGGCATCTAATGAACGTGAAAACCAGCATACCAAGGGTGTAATGTTAACCGGCCGGGCATAGCGTCGACCATCCATATTGGGTCTGCAGGTTGGGAGCAACGGCGGAAGCGAGGCCTGCTTTACATTCACAAAAATATTGAGATGAATGGGCATACTATCGGCAAACGGTGCGAGAGCGGGTTCCCTTGAGTCCGAAGTCGAGGCCACAACGTCCGATAGAACAGAAGGTTCAAGTTTGCCAAAGCGCATCAGCACCTGAACACCGAATTCTCGGCGATTGTCGTCCAGCCGATGACTTCGACCATAATTTAAAGACAGTAAATGAAACTTTATCCATCTTCAGGTAACGGTTACACTGTCTCGTTTACCGTTTGAACAAACATGGGAAATACTGACATAACAAGTGAACAACACATTCAAATCATTCTGATATTGGATATGTCCGTTCAGTTCTAGTGTGGTAATATTCCATCTGTGGAAGCGCAAAAAAACGCGTTGACAGGTTTATTGAGGCAGCCCCAGTAAACTCAACTTAAAAGCAACTCACCCAGTTGCAACTAATGCCTAAGAGCCGTAGGTTCTACGCAAAACATTTCAAACTACGGTTAGATTAATTAAAAAAATCTACAGAACGGCCTGCAAGCATTCCTCGATGGCATCAATCAAAATACACTACAAGTATGCCTTCTAGGAATCGAAACTTCAACTTCTTGTTTTGTAAACCAAAATTGAAAAATTCGAGGTCAACTACGGTTAAATGAGTTAATGTTTGAGTGGAACGACTGTGAATGTAAAAAAAGCAGTACCTATGATAAGTGATGGTTTCGGCTTGATCAGAATTGATGCGGAAGTCAAGCAGACGTTCGTAAATTCGCTTGCCGGGTGTGAAGTTGTATGCAGAAGGTGTCATTATGGTAGGGGGGATAATTACGTCCAGGACTTTGTAGAATGGAGATTCTTCAAAACGCAACAGGGGACAAATTGGAAGTCGTACGACCCTGTCAGCTAAAAAAAGGCAAGAAAGTCGTGATCAAGCTAACCGAAGTAGCGAACCTAATAGCAGTAAGCTAATGATGCATAAAAAGGCCCACGGAGGAGCTCAAACACACAGAGTGATTATTATGGATATAAACGCATTGCAACATTTCTGAAGCTATACTTGGGCCTCATAACGAACACCCAAAAACCTACGCATTGGCAACGTTGTAAATCCACCATTGACTTGTGTGTTTGCTCGGGAGGGTTCAGGGAAAAACGTAGACTTCCGGGAATCACAACTGTTCTGACCAAAGGTACCCCAATTCTGAGGATCCGTAGGGGTACCAGTAGGCCTAATATGACCAGAACGTAGGTTTGGTTGGGCCAGCTGTTGTTGATGAGGTAATTGCATGGGAGGAATTCGAAGAGAATTCGCATTTTGCTGTAACCGCATTAGAGGTTGCTTATTCACATTATCTGCATTTGATTGGGTCCCGGAGTTGATCTCTGGCATTGATGAACCTAACACAACAAGACAAATAAGCAGCAGTAATCAAAATGTC
Source organism: Taenia solium (assembly GCA_001870725.1). NCBI lineage: Eukaryota > Metazoa > Platyhelminthes > Cestoda > Cyclophyllidea > Taeniidae > Taenia > Taenia solium. Next base: position 4,826 of record MIEF01009353.1, on the reverse strand, counting down.
ACAAATGACAGGCAAAAGGGAACCATACCATTCAGGGCGGGAGCTTGAATATCGACTGGATGAAGACTGAACCGAGACATAGCTGTTTGCATCATTAAATTAACTTCCGAAACAAACTCGTCCGACGGACCGACGTCAATGTAGTTAACGAGTCTGACAATAAGCGAATCCTTTAATCCACTTGTAGGTAAACCAGCGATCTTAAGTAGACTTTCGAGGGTTTTTCTTTTGCATGAATGAATGTACTCCTATGGAACACATAGACGATGCCAAAAAACAAACAACCTTTAAGTTAGTCTTAGAAATCATCCAAAGTAGCGCCGCAGGTTAACTAAGACATTAAAAACAAAATAAGTGTCAAATAAATTATTTAGGACAAGCAAATAAGTTTCAAATTTTCTTACACAGTGCTCTTAAACTGCATACATATAATGACTAATTTTGCCAAAGCTATTAAATTTAAGCCGTTCGTTGTAAAGGGATGTTAGCTAGTATTTTTTGTTCTCATATTAATGGAAAGATCAAACAGGCAGCACTAAAATCACGCCTTCTAGGCAAATCAATGCCATGATCGTAGGTAAACCACCCCTGTCTTTTATGCTCGGATTAGTCACCGCGTGACATAAACCTACAATATGCTTTGTTGTATTTCTGGATAGTTTAGCTGATTATTCAAGGAGCCACTCTCCCCAATCTGCAGTACCGCATGCCCGAACTATAGAGTCAGCAAAAGTTAGCCCTTTATAAGGCCTCAAAAAGTCGGGGATTAGATTACGGAAACACTGGAAACTTAATAAGCAAGGGTGAATCGGGAGCGCTTCATGCTATTAAGTTTGAGGACTTTTTCATCTCAAACCCGGTGAATGCAGCAAACTCGATTAATTGATAAAACGCAATTATTACCATGGCAAAATGTTGCATGAGAAAGCAGTAAATAAACTGTTTTCTGACTTTCGGATATTTCTATTAGGTCATAATACAGGTTGTCATGACAGTCTTACACACTTGTGGTTGTTAAAGGTTCATTCTTTCATTTTGAGGAAGCTGCCTGAATATTTACTTTACAGCTATAAATTTTTAATCTGTTCATTCTTAGAAATAGAATATTAGGAAACACCAGTAAATATATCAAATAGCCATAAATGCAGTTCCTCTTTCAGTATCGTTTTAAAACAATTTTTTCCAATGTGGTGTAAACAGTAGCCTTTGTTTTTCGAAGTAGACAGTGTTTGAAACATCATTCACGTTGAAGCTTGTTTATACCAGTGACACAAATCGAAATCTTCATATCCAGTAATTATCAGCACAAATCAAAATTTAAGATGGTGAAGGATAAGTCCAAGCCGAAGCGGGCTCTTTCTCCTTACGCCGTTTTCGTTCAGTCAATGCGTGATGAGCATAAGAAGAAGAATCCGTCGGCGACGATTGATTTCTCAGCGTTTTCGAAAGAATGCTCTGCAAAATGGAAGGTAAGACTGCAAGTTGTTATTTCGGTAGGCTCTCTCAGCCAAGGAAAAGAAGAAGTATGAGGATATCGCGGCGAAGGACAAAGAACGGTATCAAAAAGCTATGAAGAACTACACACCGCCCTCTAGTGATGACAAAAAAAAGAAGAAGAAGGATCCTAATGCTCCGAAAAAGCCAATGTCCGCTTTCTTCCTCTTCTGTCAAGATGAACGTCCTAAAGTCCGGGAGGCTCATCCGGACTGGTCTGTCGGTCAATGTGCAAAGGAACTTGCTTCTCGGTGGGAACAATGCAAGAATAGGTCGAAATATGAGACCCAGGCTTCTCAAGAGAAGGCTAAGTACCAAAAGGCAATGGAAAAGTATAATGCGAAGAAGGGCGATGACAGCTCTTGAACCAATGAGGCCAGGCGTTACGTTTTCCAATGCATTTTGTAATAGGGTCTGATTATCTCGGTTGATGTTCGGTCAATTTTTACCCCGCATGTTATGTATATTTGTCCAAAAGCACCTACCACTGTTACATGGACTTTTTATATGCATGTATTTTATCTGAAGTATAATATCAAGTTTGTAAAAAATATTCACTAATTTAAACGGTTTGGTTTCCTTTGGTAGGTTTTGTAGTCGGTTCTGTGAGTTCGTTGCGCCGCCTGTGAGTCTTCAGGCCTACTGATGATGGGTTGAGTGGTTCTGCCTAACGAGCTGTGACGCATTGATTGTGATGGAGGATGCTCAAGTAGGTCCGGGGGTGTGTTTGCTCTCGATGCGCCGGTTGTCTGCCATTCGCTTACGGATCGTATTCGTCCTCGGCTTCTGTATCGCTCTAGGATTCTGTAAAAAGCATGCTTCTGACTTGTAGTGGTGGTTTCATGTCCAGAAGGATCATTTCTCAGATCGGGGTACGCAGTGGGAGGCCGTCTCGCCGAATTTGTATCGCTTGACTGCAGTACTGGCGCTGGTTTGTTCCGTGCAATTCGTTGGTCTGGGTATTCTCAGAATTTCTGGTGGGTTTGGATTGCTGTCGCGATGCATCGGGGGTGTACCATGGGCTGAGACAGATTCTTGGCATTTGTCGTATCTTGTGGTAGCCTGTTGATCCAGCTTGGTCGTAGTCGGCTTTTTCAATGAGAAATTACCAAGCTTGTTTTTCTTCTCCACTCTCTGTTTTCCTACATGACTAGGCCTCAATTCATCGTCCCCAATGAATGGAATGTGTGTAATCACTGCATAGCCTCGTTCATCCAAGCTTGGAGTCAGTTAGACGACATTGTTGTGTCGTCAGTAGTGAATGAACTCGACTTCGATCACACGGTCGTTTGCATTTCGATCCGATAAAATACCGTGTATTTAAATAGTTCATATTTATGCGAGAAACTCCTTGTTTTCCAAATAGATAGATCCAGTACATTGCAAGAAATATCGATGTATTGTTAGGTGTCAACCAAATAATAAATAAACTGAGTTGTAATAAACAAATATTTTTCATCTACTATCCGATGAAAGGGTCTCAGGTTCGTATTATCCCCCGGAGTGGACCAACGTTTTAGTTGAACCAAATTAACCGTCGAATACCTCTGGCGAGGGCGACGAAAGCACATCCAGTTCGTACCACCTCACAACAGCCTACCTCTAAGGTGTTTACAGACCACCTGACTTCCTACTTCTGGGATCGCGTGTAGTCTGTATGTAGGGTTCTTGGCCATCGAGAAACGAGTCTCTCCTTTGTGTGATTTCTGGCTACAGCCCTATACCTGTATGTGCAAGGATCTAGCATGCTTCAAGTGGACAATGAGACGGGCAGACGTCATTACTACTACCTAGAGGTGTGCATGCGCTTTCTTCGCCCCTATGCTGCTGCCCCACTGCTACTGCCATTGCTGCCTGCTTGCCCATTTCGCTTTGCTTCGCTTTGCTTTGCGTGTGCCTACGCGTTTTGCCTAGCCTCCGTTATAATCAATGCAATTCACTGTTGCCATAGGAAATAAACGCGTAGATAGCCTTGTGGTAGTATATACACATACATTGGTCCAAGTGACTCATGTATTCAGGACAATGCAACTCCTCGATGCCACCAATTTTGTAATAAATCGACAATTTGTAAGGAATAAATCTGCCCAGCCACTTGGACAATACTGAATGTGATTGTCCAATCGCTGTGCTAACAAACATTCCTTTCTCATTCATTCTATAGGGGTGTCAAGAGTGGTTGAATTCAAATTGCGACAGTTTGAGTGGGAGTGACGTAGTTGACTGTAGTGGTGGTAGAACCACCTGTGTCCCCACATCTGCGTATATGCATGTGCACACAGAGCGCAGCGAATCACCCCAACCGTGGAGAGAGCGAGAGAGAGAGAGGCTTCAGTCAGCATGAATCACAGTGGTGTTGTCCCGCCGACTCCCGTGCGTGTGAACATGTGACGCGAAGGCCGGGGAGATAGAGAGATAGAGAGATAGAGAGAGGCAGGAAGAGCGGAACAGAGGCGCCTCCGCGTCTCTGCACCTGTCGCTGAATGAGTCATCAGACCTGGAGATTGTGTGTATGTCTATGTCCTGGTTCAACATCACGTGGCCTTGGAGGATACTCATTAGCCTCCGACACTACGTCTTCACCTAGATCTCCAGTCTAGCGGCCATAATTCCGGATATTGGCATCTTTCAAGTCATAAAACCATGAGGGATCGGTTTCGGCACAACTGACATCGTTCACATTCGAGCCGTAGGGGGGCTGTTAGGTTTTGAAATTTAATGATGTCTTGACCTTATCTCGAGCCATAACTAGGATCAGCCTAGTCTGTCTTTAGTCGTAGATGTGATTTAGCTAGGGTGGAGGAAACAAAGTTAGGGAGGAAGAGAAACTGTGAAGGTATTCACCTAATAAAAAGCTATAAGTCAACAACAACACGCTTAGTGAATCAAAATATGGCAAAAAAACAACCTTATTTAACAGGGGTAGGAAAAATGAGCGACCAATAGGGGAGGTTTGGGTTATGTATTAATTGACTAGACCACGAGGATGGGAAAGGGAACCAGTAGAGGTGTTGGAGACATGGTCATAGTCGCTTACAGGTCAGAAACATATCACTGGAGAAGTAAGCAGAAGAGGATGACGACAATGAGGAAGTGATGCGGTTGAGACAATATCGACCCTACATCCCATGGTGTGTGATTTAAGGTCTGTGGATCTCCCTAACTTTTTCATTGACTCTACTCCCAACTCTCTCTCTCTCTCTCTCTCATGAATGATTTTGACACACCCAGCGGTCCTAGATCTCATAGCCCCATAAGGATAATGTGACAGTAATAGCAATGGAGCCATCAAAGTGAGGGTATCGTTGCGTCAGACCACAACCCATTGATTG
>MIEF01009348.1:0-53663 GCA_001870725.1 Taenia solium | reverse complement strand
GCACAGAATCCTGGGGCAAATTTTGCTTTCCTCCACTCCTACCCATACGTGAGCAAAATTCATGTTCTGCAAAAGCAATGTATGCAGTGTATAGCATACTGATGGAACAGAAATTACGTGAGATATGTTCGAGAATTTATGCAGGATCTGAGCTACCGTGTGAGATTTTGCCCCTCGATTTGTTATGATGGTATACATGCGAGATGTCTTGCCGATTTGCAAGGGAGACCCTGTGGGAGAAGTCAAATGCAATCAGTTATATTCTTTTATAAATAGGAGGAAAGAAGCAGTTATGTAAGTCTTTCGGGGATGCTTCTGAACCGCATATTATGATATCTTGCAAGAGGTTTCTACACCAAACCAGCCTTACTATAAAAGGTGTCCACCGTTTCGCCAATTCGAAGTCATTCACATCAACAAAATGCACTTTGGTAAAGTAAAAATGAAGTATAAGTGCTTGATTTCACAAATCGGTAAGGAGAGCAAAAATGCCTGCAATGGAGGGCTTACACTCGTGCACGTGAACGCACTTCCGGAACACTTGATCGACTCAATGGACTTAATGGCAGCATTGTTATTTGACACAAAACAATCCTCCTCCAGTGCTCCTGGTGTTACGCAAAATATCGGCCTGCCTCATGCAATGCGCATGATCTGAATCATCGAGGTGCATCCAGCTGACAAGCTATAGAAGATTGTGATTACCTGGCTCCAAACAAATCGGGTCCAAATCAGCCCCGGTTTGTGTTTGCATGAATCGTGTTCTTATCAAGAAAGCCCAAATTGCGTTCAGAATGGCTTGGTAGACAACTGTCTAGTGAAGCAGACTCAGATACACTCTTCGTTTTATTTTAATTGGAGTTACAAATTAGGCATAAAGTGCCTTATCTCGACTCCACACGATGTGGAACATGTGTCGCTGATCCGAGGACACTTTAATGATCTAGTCAAGCTAGAGCATGGTAGACTGGCCATGCTTAATGCCTCCAAGACTTTTCTAAACGCTTCACCAAATCTACGTGAGAAATAAGACCAAGTTACCCAGAGTCACGCTTCTGTTCGTGTCTATTTGGCAACCCACCAACAATCGGATGTTTCGGTGCGGTCTTGCAGGCTGCAATGCAGCCTTGTTCTTGCAAAAATATGACCAAAGGAACCCTGTCAATCGCTAGACATTTTAGTACAATTTCATTTTAAATTATGGGCACATTATCGTTCATTTCACGATCCAGAATCTGTCACTATCTCCTAAATTCCTGAACAAATCATGCTCAAGAAGTTATAGCGGCATCCCTTCGCCTTGCTGCATCTGTGTTGACCTTTCTTTACCATCCGCTTTAAGTTTGCTCTAGTTGTGCGCAATGTCAGAGCAGCGTTACCATGTGACTCTATATAAGTACTAACTGATTGCTAGTCGCCAAGCATTGCGGAGAGAGGGACTGTGCCCCAACTCACTGTCCTTCTACAAGCATCTGGGTGCTATAACAAACTGCAAGCATACGGATCGTCAATCGAGGGGCGGAGGCCACAATTACTTGTTTGTTCCCACAGAGCGCACCTAAACTGACAAATTCCAAACTATGTCCGGACCAAGGCTAATGCCTAGAACGCAACTGGCACTCGGAAATTATCAACACAGTTAAATGGTTATGTGGTCACTTCAAAGGCATCGAATAGGATGTGCAATCAAATGCCGAATTCTTCATTCAACAGAAAATAAACTAACTTAGTAATAAGTAGTTAGCGAATTGTAGTTGGCTGAAAATTGAGTTCCATTCGATAAGACTTGTCGCTTGAGTGTTTCAACTCACAGTCTGAAGGGCGAACGGGAGCTAGTTACCGAGACGTTCGGGTGGTTCCGAATGTGTAGCCATCATGCCCGGTGGTTGTGATAGGCATGGACTTCTTACTAGCCAAACTACTACAAATGGGCATAGTTTGCTGGCGCATGGGACGGCTAGTGGGCCTAAACGAACGTATTAGAAACCGCTAAGACTGTAAAGGCCCTATGGGAAGAGGTTAGCTTTATTTAGTTCTCTTTTTTCGATTTTATAACAATATCAAGAAGCATGAACAGCCCAGGAGGCTGTAGACGACCATTTGTTTTTTAATGAGACCAAAATGCTGACGTCAGCATTCCTCCTTCCTGGTAAGTTTAGTCGTGAAGAAATGGATGGAGATGCATATCTTCTCTAATACTGAAGACCACCCCCGTTACTATCACTCAAAGCAAGGCCAATCCAACTTCTTCCATAGAGGGCATAAAACAGTGCACTGCCATCTGCTTCTAACACTGGTGCTGCATGGTGGCGGGTAACAGTAAATTAAAACAGCAGGGTCGGTATGCGCCTCTTTGTTTGTCAAGACACGACAGCAATAATTTGAATTCGTGGCTTGCTTACATTCTACTCGCAGAGAACTGGAGTTTGTAAAGGAGATAAATTTGCAAAACGAGGGAGTATTTTGCCGTTATTTGCGAACATCCTCGTCTGCATGGCATCGCATTCAGTACTATTTCCAACCACGTCTGCAGTACTGGTCTTTAAAGGTCAAATCTTCAGCTTTTTTTGGAAAAAAGAGTAGAAAAGCAGAGTTAGGGTATCGAGGAGAGCTGTTTGCCAAGTTGATAATGAGGGCCTTGGAGCCGATGTGTCATTTTAAAGGAGGAAAGTATAAGCGGATTGGAGCCATATTGGCCATGTAACCATTATGTTGCCGTAAAGAAATGAGCCCATGTTCAGTCCTTACGACAAAAAATGCAAGATAGATGCAGTCTCGATAGATTAGAGAGACATCAAACAGGTCTTTTCCATTTTACTAATGTCTGCTAACTGGAAAGAAGCAATTGGTGAGGCAAGTGCGAACAGCAGGGACGTTCAAAGTGCATCGTCACAATACTTCCTCAGTCTAAAGCAACACCGAAGAACACCCCACTTACTAACAAAGAACCACAAGCTGCGGCGCCTAATGTAACCTCCTGGCTTCTCAAGTGCAATATGCTTCAAAAAAGCACTTTATTAAATTGTGGAGGGCAAAATTTGTGATGGGTTGGAATGCTGCAAGCAGCGCTGACCTAACTTGTTAGCAGTTTTGTTTAATTGACAAGAATTTGGACAGTTTATGCATTGTCATCTTCTGCTCAACTTTGAAGCTTGATAATTATCGGTTGGAAGATGAGCACGTGCCTTTGTTCGACAAATGCAGCTCCACGAACGAGTATTCTGCATTTTCCAGGGCAGGCAGTGGGAGGTGTTAAATTCGTCCCCAAAAGTTACTTTGACAGGCAACGATCAATAGCAAAAGTCGCAATCATTGTTGACTTCAAGTGTTTACAGCACAACACAAAACAGCTCCAAGAGGCGCAATAAATATTAACTACCAGTACAAAGTCATGCGATTAGGTGAAAGTGGACGATGCAGACCTGCGTTCATTTTCCGTTCTTTTAATTTGCCAAAGAACCAATTATCTTCAAAACGTTGCCAGGGTTGAGATCCTTTCCTTTGCATACGTTTTCAGCATTAGGTGCTATGCGACCCATACCTAACAAACAAATGTCTAAGTTGCAATTGAAATGGCTTGCTTCTGACAAATCACTTCGAATAAGTTAAGGTAAGCAGCGTACTGACCTCATCTGTTACCAAGAACATAACGGTTTACTTGATTCAAAGAACTTCAAATAAACGGCAGGATATTATTTTGATGCTAGTAGGGTTGCTCTTACCCAAGCGCGAGCAAAATTCGTGGTCTTCAAAAGCAGTGCCTGTGGTATAAACCTCCCGATGGAACAGAAATGACATGAGGTATGTTCGCGAAGCCATGCAGCATCTGAGCTAATGTGCAAGTGATGCAAAACAATGCTTCGCAGCTATTATCAAAAATTAAATTGCTCTAAGCTCGTTCGTTTCTAGAACACTAAACTAAATGTTAATTTTGTGCTCGCCCTTTTGTAATCGCCAGCGCGGAAAGGACAATCTTAGTTCAAATGTCCGCAGGCGAAATACCTCGTTATTATGGTTTCTCTGCGTGCTTCTTGGCATTCAAATTATCATGATGGCTAGACAAAGACGCCTTGTGCGAAGAGTGTGTAGCTCGACTCACCCGAAACAACTAGCAAATTTAGATAAAACATCTGCGTGCAAATAAATCACATTTGTCTTAGAGTCTATACACGACAATACACTGGCGTCGCTAGCGGAAATAATTCCCATATTTACATTTGGGAATCATCTGTGAGTGCTCCTGAGACATCTGTAGGCAACTGACACTTTGCACCAAGCATTAGGGCGACATACCTTAGCGCCTTCTGCAGAAGGCTGAAAAGTATGAGAGTGCAACCGTGTGACTATCGTTGTGGCAAGTAGACTAGGTGATGGGGAAGATCACAAGGCTCCCTTATTGGGTGACATATGAGGCCTCACTTCAAAATTGCAGCTCATGGCTGCATTGAGCGGTGCATTTAAACGAATTTTATTTGTTTTACTGTAAATGCAGCAGTGCAAGTCATATGTTTCCAGCCAGATTTACAGTCATAGGAAATCAGTGTCTTCGTCACTAGCCTGTTCTCTTCATAAAGTGCATATCATTATTAAAGGAAAAGGTGGGCTTTGTAGATTTGGAATGACTGGTTGCCGTGGCAACAGAAAAGCTGATAAATGGGAAGTAAATGGAGGGTAAAGAAAGGATGATGAAATAAACGGTACCTTAGGAGTGTTAGTGCTCGCTCAGTTAGCGGCCGTTCAGAAGACCAGACAGAGATGCCATTTCGGCTTTCACTCTTTGCCTTGATAATTTCCAGCCATAATTACCACCCGCAGCTGTAAACGAGGTGACGATCCAATGAAAGGGGCATGTAGACATGTGCCACTAGTGATGTTCATGATCGACGACGTTTGCTCAAATCGGCATGGAAGAGGCTGGTGAGCAGAACAGAATTGCTGCTCGCGAACACATCGACTGCACAGGGCATAGTGCTCCCCTTCTAGTCCCCCTAAACAAATATTTTCCACTACAGATTGTTGGCAGCAACGATGAAACATTAACATGGCTATACCCATCAAAGGCGTCAACCAGGGGAAGCGTCATGCTCGGCACTTACGGAAGTCATGCTCTAAAGAAAACGCAGCAGTGTTGCAGAAAGGCAAATCATTCTAACCACTAACAGTGAAGTGAAGCAGTTTGTCTTGGAATTTTACATTCATAATGGCCCCTAGACTTTTCGTAAAGCTTTGTGAAAATCGAGAAAGGGTAAGTGAACAGTTGTGGGAACAGGCGAATTTTAAGTCCAGGTTGAACACCTATTGCATAGGAGTTGTCCGTTGGATTGAGTAATCAACAAAGCAGTATCAGGAATTGATCATTTTAAATGGCCAGCAAAATGCCAAAGAACATGTCATTTGTGCGTTGCAAGTTGCAATCTGAAGAATGAATCGAGGAGCCAGGGGCTGTTAATTGTGTGTGGTTCAGAACATGCAACCGTCATGCACAGATTTCTTAATGGCTGATTCAGCATGAACGATCATTTTTGTTAACACGTAAGAAGGCTAGTAGGTCTGAACGAAAGTATTCGAGCCCACTGAGACAAAGCAGACTGCATGGAGGGGGCCTGATCCCTAGCAGAACCTTATGAACAATCCACGAGGCTGTAAATTGGTCATTCGATTCCCATTGAGGCCACAACGATAACGTCAGCAATCCTCTTAGTTGTTTAGTTCGGACGGGGAAGAATGGGAATAGATGCATTGGTTCTGCACTACTGAAGACTGTCCCTGTCATTGTTACTCAGAACAAGACTAACCAGATTTCTGAAAGGCACACTGCTGACAACTATTTGCTTCGTGACCGTATCTTGAAAACAAACATTTTTTGGTTCCCCATGCAGCGCTCTTCGTAGCCGTCTTCCTAAGACGACTGTTTGCTGACAACACCATTGGTGACCCGATTGCGCGCAAATCCCTGTTGTCTTTCAAAATTAAATTCCGTTTCCCAGTTCTTAGCCCTTTCTCAAACCTCGTGATGATTGCACTTTGTCTTGAAATCTCAATGATGTTGCTGTGTGCTTTGAGCTGTTTGAGGCAGCAATTCAATTCCATAGGATACTCGCTGATAAGCGCACTCAACTTTGTGCAAAGCATAAAATAATACCCAAATTAAGGTCATTGTGTTAAAAGAGGGGACGTTAGTATTGCCACATCCGACAATACATGCAGTCATACAGTTTGGATCCCAGTACCCCAAGTGGATGTTGTGACGATTCTTGCCGTGATGGTTGATTTTAGTAGCAAATGCTATCGAGGCAGTATGGGTAATGGTGCATTCCTATTTACTAAGAAGCGCATCTTACTATGAATACTAATGCTGTTACTGGTTGATGGAATTTAAAGGTACGCCCTCAGTAAATTAAAGCTCTAATCCAGTTAAAGAGAATTTATTAACACTTTGTAATTTGATGTAAAGCGTTTGAGGTAAGTTTGATGTAGAGTCATGTGCAATGCAAAAATCAAAGTATTTCTAGACCTCTAAGGAGCTGTCTGTGCTGTACTTGTGCATTAAGAGCGAGAGCCAAGCGTGTTACTTACGAGGACGTTGTAGAAAAGCATCTCCGTAGTTCACGGTGGGGTTCACTTTACAACTCCAATGTAGCAAAAGCATTATTTGTAGGTGCTTGGTTTGCCTAAATATTTTTTGTTCTCAGGAGCATGTGGCTGCCTTTGGGTTGTAATGATGACACGATGAAGCCATTAATCCTAAATCATTTGCGTAATGGATATGAAACTACAGAAAGTTTGATTAAACAAAGTCGGATTGCATGATTAACTGATTGGCTAAGTTGTTTTAAAGTACCTGAGATTATCTGGGTACATTTACGTGAATGAAGTCATTGGCCTAGCTGCTTGCGATGTATTTCACATTAGCCCAAAATAATTAAAATGCAAAACCATTCACGTTTGTTCGCATACGATGTCAGAGAAATTTCTCTCCATGGCGGAATAATGAGTAGGAAGAGTTGCAAGCAGCAAAACATCGAAGTTAGCTAAAACTTGAGCGAAAAATGCGGGGAGATTCGCAACAAATGTGTGACCTGTAACTCACTTTATTCTGACTTTCTCGTATTTTGCAGACATTGTTGTCCAATGCCACACGATTTCACGTTTTCCATACCACAGCTAACACTAAATGAGTGATTAGATCTGATTGATTTGTCAGACATATTTACGACATTTGCCCCAAGGCTTTGTGCCACTCTAACATCTGTAGGCAATGGTCTATTGCACCACACCTCAGAAGGACTAGTCTCAAGCCCTTCTCGAAGAAACTTTAAATCAATCTGAGTGCACTCTGTCCTGTGAGTCGTACAAAACAAACATAAAATTGAAGAATTGTCACAGAACTGCAATTAACTTAGAGAGAGCGTCATTGTGACAAGTGAACCAGATGGCTAGTATGATCAAATTCATGCACGCTGTAAAATCCCATTTTATTCGCTAACCCATTAATTACAGTATGTACGGATGGTTATCATCAGTAACGACAGAGAAATAAACTTGCGAAAGTTGTGAGACGAAAAACGTATCATTTGCCTTCCCGATGTGCACTCTGCGACGGGAAGTGAGTAGCGGAGAAGGCACTGAATTCTCATGACTGTAAACCCACCTGGGAACAGATAATTAGCACTGCTGCAGTTGCAGTGAATAAAAGGAAAATTTGTTAAAACACAATGTCCAATGCAGTCATGAGTTGCAGGGTTTAAGCGAAGTCTAAAAGGTCACCTAGTAAGAAGACATGTGATCGTCCCCATCACCTAGTCCACTTGCCACAATGCCAGTCAAACGGAATTTGCACGGTTGCACTCACATTGTTTTCAGCCTCCTCGAGAAGGCGTTGAGGCGTGTGATCTCGCTGCTTGGCACAACGCGCCAGTTGCCTACAGATGTCACAGGAGCACCCACAGATGATTTACCATATGCAACTATGGGAAATTGGTCTGCAAGCAATGTTAAATTACTGCTGCATGCAGACTTTACGAAAAGTGAGATCGATTTGCACGTCTAGTGGCAACAAGTAGCAGGGGACTTAAGAAACCCTTTAGCTTCGTACAACAAGGCCTCGCTAGGTCCAATTTCGTCACGACGAGATACCCACAATAAGGCGTGTACACCACTGTGAGCATCTCATTCAACTAGTTTTGCCGCTTTTTCACATTCGGTTACATTTCAACAACTCTACTCACTTTACATCACTATAATAGGCATATTTGCCTACGTATCTGCATCACCATATCAAGCCGACCGCACTCAGACTTATGAGTTGGACTGGTATATGCACGGCTGTAAGAACCCTTCCCACCTCTTACACGACCTGGATTTCATGAATTGAACACAATAAAGTGGACCACAGACAACGTTGATATTTTGGTCAGTGCTGGAACCTTCGCAAGGGCCATGAACTTGGTTGAATAATCGCCTACAACTCAGTGAGAAATTTAGTATCTAATGGATATGCTTATTTCTAGGTTGAGGTCTCCTGGACAAGTTACGATCTCACGCATTCGTATTGCTGAAGGCATTCACCAATTAGAACTCAGTCGCATAGTCAATTGTTTAGGTCACTTGCCACTTATTTAAAAGCCCCAGCTTGTGCCACATTGTGTGCCTGTTAGTTACCAATAATCATGTCTGTGTTGCGCTACAAACAACGCAGACTGGAGTATCACTGGTTTTGACTCTGCCAAAGCACTACAAATTTTAGATGTGGTGCGAAGTAAATGACATTCGTACCGGCATTGTACCACCATAATTGCAACGCAGATTCTTCTAGAAAGAAGTGTACCACAGGTTTCTAAAAAATCAGTGTCGTGCAGAATAGGCAGGCCAACCTGCTCATCGTGCTGTAGCTTTCTGTTCGCCTTCGAATGAACTGAGGTTATCAGTGGTTCAAGTGGTGGACTAGTCCCATCCACACTCCCAGGTTTTTGTTTTGGTCGCCTGATTAGCAATTATAATGGGTTTTATTTGATAAAGTAGCTCTTTACGATTCTCTGAAGAATGCGTTTACAATTTTCGAGCTCTGCTTTGACGCAGTGTTACTATTGAAAGTGAACACACAAAGCTTAACTTGCTTTTGTGTTGCGACCCATTCTATTACCCGCGTCAACCTAAATTTGTTCAAATAGCTACGAATGGAGAGCAGTGTGCAGGTTCCCATAACAGTCTACTCTGCCACGATGGTATGCTGACAAAAGAGCGGATGGGCTGGAGCGCACACATTGCTAGATCACCCTAGCAACCTGGACAGTTCGTTTGGCGAATGACAAAATCTCATAAATAAGGACGGGAGCACAGATTCACAGGCAAATACCTACGACAAGATCAGAACACAGAAATTGAGCGGACGAAATTGAAGCGAGGTCAATCGATTGTGAAAGCATTCTAGCTGCTAGAGAGAAATATTACACAAGATATTTCTTGACCGTAACTGGGAGGAAGGAAACGGGTCGTTGGTCTTGGTTAAATCTAAATCAGGGTGGGTATCAAATTTTAAAGACGAAACGCATTGTAAAATTCTGAATTGCGATTCGAATGCTGAATAAATTCTTGCATAAAATTGATTTAAACTGAGTTCCTCTCTCTTAGCTGACACATCAATTCGCATTTGCAGCAAACGAAGAGGTCAATAGGAAGTTCGTGAGCTCAGTGTCAGCGCACTTGCCATGTTTGCAATCTATGAGGCGAAGATGTTGATCGTGCGATTCCATTCCAAGTGCGCATGCTGTTGCGACTCAAGTGAAAGGAATAAGCGCGTGCATGGTTCAGGTGTTTTGGCTGTTCGACTCTATCCGCCATTCCTGTCATGTCATTGACCAATAATGTCCAAATTTCTTTACCAAACCAGCAGATTATACCAGGAGTGGCGCTAAGCATCTGTTCTCTGTTGGATTTACAGTCATGAGAATTCAATGTCGTCTCCGCCAAACTCTTCCCATCTTGAAGTGTACATGAGTAGTAATGGTGTGGTACAAGAAAGAAATACATGCATACATTTGTTTATGTATTTATAAAATGCAGCATGGAGGTGACCACGATTACTACGTGCAACGAGAAAAGGAGCTATATCTACGACAACTGTTGCATTGACATTAATTTTAACTCTGCAAGTGGGAGGAAGAATATCATGCCTTCTGCTGTAAAATTAATTTGATGCTCCAATTTCTAGCTTTCGCTTTTGATAAGCATTGGTTAAGTCCGCCCAGCCACGGTCAAGAGGCATCGATAATTCAGCGCGCTAGCTGTACGCAGGACTGGAGATAATTTGAAACCAGGACTGCGTGCGCCTTAAGCGAGTATCACACACCTGGATTACCAGGCCCACTGTCCATCTTCTCTTTGTGTCTGTCCCCTCCACCCATTCACTTGATCAGCCAGTCAGTCATCCATCGCTTCGGAGTGCAGCGCAGTGCAGCGCAACGCGACGCAAAGCACAGCAACGCCATTCAATGCAATCGATTTCTTCCCTCCCAACCCACCACCAACCATTCATCTTCCACCTTCCATCTCTGCCACCACTGCTCCACCTCTCATGCTCCTACCCTTCTGACGTCATACCACTCGCAACAAATACGCCTTCTTCCACAACAAAAACACTCTCATCCACACCCTCTCACCACCAATCATCTTCTCCTCCTTTCCACCCACTCATTAACGTCCCACAAGTAGTCCATTCATCGACCCACCCATCCATTTCCCTTCCTCCATTGCTGCTTTCCCACCGATTCGTTAGTGCTCATCCGCCAACATCGCGGCCAGTGGCCATCAACGCGCAGCATGAATTAAGGCACGCACGCATGCAATGCCAGCGGGCCAGTAGACCTGTGGAAGTAGGTGCATAATGTGCCACCAGGTGGCGTCTCATCCATGTCAGACGTGGGCCTCCAATCCACGCTTGCATGAATTGCGTCTAATGGCTATGCGTCTTCGCGTTCACTGTTTTTCTTTCTACTGACGTTTCATTTAGCATTGATGATTTTCTTCGTTGTTATCCTTCCTATGGGATGTGGAAAATTGGATTTAAATTAATTTAATATTGGTCATGTCGTTACATTTGTGTAAATATTACCCAGCGTAGAGGAACAATCTAAAGTTTGAAAGCAGAAAATCCCTTCTGTACTAGGCACTGCACTACTGCCACTCCTGCTCACCATTCTGTACTTTTACTTTGTCGTTTTGCTAACTACGTTTGCTAAGTCGTCTCTGCACCTGCGCTAAATTTTAACCTTCTTTTGGGGCTACTTTGATCCAGGAATTTGGGAATACTAGTTTACGGAAGGCTCCTCTCACAGAGGTATCATATTAAGCCTTGCACGCAATCGCTGACAGCAATACTAACTAGCCTCGTTGCTAGGAGTGGCTTGAATCCATCCAGTGCATCGTGGTGATGACTCCAGAAACCCCCAAAACACTAGAGGCAAAATGTGTGTGCTAGCCAACCTCACTCTGTCATGGGACCTTATACGCATAGCTAAATCTCTGATTGGCTTAATTAGCTTCCGCGGAGTAATGAGTGCCTCTGATCTCATGACGATCTGCTTGGGTCTCCAAACACGCTACCTTGGTATCCATATCATCCTTTATAACCACTCAAGCGCCCCTTCCGTCCTTGTCCCGCTTCGACTGAGTCGAAAATTTTAGCTAGGAGAGCCAGCACCAGAGGTGCGTCGTCCACTAACATAACGGAGAAGACATTCGGGCCTGTATCGAAGGTGTAGGCTACCTGAGGGCGACAAAATTATAGTAGTGAATGGTATGCATATTGCAGGCCATTTTCACGCTGTGCAGCGTTTAGTGGGATGGCAAGCAGAGTGGTGCTGTGTGCGTGAATGTGACAGCTTGTGATGAAGTACGTTACAGACAGAGGGCCAAGTCCCAAATCTGCAGATGTCTATAGCGAACCCATAAGACACTTGATAGGTAGGAGCGCTTCAAGGACAGTTGCGTGTCCGCACATCAATCAAGTTTCCGATCGTGGCGATTCCGTTTGCAACCCACAATTGGCGATCTTGCCTATATCCTGGCTCTACACTATACAAGGGACCAATTTTTCTCATAGACAATGAGTACAACCATACCCAAACATTTAAACTTGCCAAAAGCTAGAGCACGCTGTATACCACGACAGGTACTCACTGAAAGCTGGGTGAGCTGTGTAAAATTATAAAGGGGAAATATGGAAAAATGAATGCAAGACTCACTGGGATATGCCTGTGCGTTTCTTTGGTAAAATGGATCGCTGTGACGAACGACCCTCGTGGTCATCCTGAGACAGATTATGGGTGCTACTCCGATTGCCTGTTATGCGCCCCTTTTGGTAGAACATATGTCATGCTTAAAACAATCCCACTAAACCATGTTGTATTCAGTAAATTCAGTAAATTTCTACCATCTTTTCCACCTCAAAGCAGCAATAAGCTTAGATGTCAACCCAGAACAAATATTAAATTGCGCAGAACATAATTTCTCAACCATTAGACAAAGTGCTACCAAGCGTTATTGGAATTCACCCAAATGAGGCATCATGGGAAGCTTGTAACATGCGAAGGGATAGATGTAACATTGACGTTTGCTTTGTCACGGCAGAGGGGCTTAAGGGCGCTGAGCCTTCCTTACAATCGCCAGCTAGTGCCTCTTCCTCCAGTGGAGTGTGACAAGATTCCTGAAAGCAAGCCGCGTTCACTTCGCACCTGCAGCCTTGATGCAGAATTATGGACAATTATCAGTGGTTGAGCAAGTTGGCGATTGTTTGACTTGGTCGAACTATGGACTTTGGGCAATCACTTTATCCAGGTCTAGAATTGCCTAACTGTTAGGTGTTTGAGGCGTCTGACTCCTACTCAGAAGCAAAGTGGCCCGAAGGATTGCACATGAATGGTTTTTAATTAATGGTACGATTGTTGCTAGCTATTTGCATCTTCAAATGGGCCCATGTTATGCCAGAAGTTGTGGTCCACGATGGTTTAGTCAACGGTTTTAAAAAGGTTTGCTTGAAGCGGCAGCTGCGAGCTGAATTGGTAGTGTTTCATGGATGAAGCGATGGCCTCCAGACTACCACCAGGTGAGACATCATTGATGTCGACTTGCGTGCATTTCCACGTCTCGCTATTTAGCCCTATGGAAGACGGCACTGGTGGTTTCGAGGGTGTGTGAGAGGCTGTCGGCTGCTGAAATCGGTCTGGTTCTGGAAAAAGGAAATCGCTTTAAGATTTAGGTGCCGTAGTAGTTGCATGTGGCTGGGATTATGCCTATGAAGAACTCCAAGGCGAAACAAGTAATGCTAAGCAACCGTGCATTTGCTGAAGGGGGATGTGGTTGGTTTTGCTCCTGAATGCACACGAGGTGATGGTGATAAGTGCATTCTTGGACTGAGGTATGATTTACGAGTTTGGCTGTTATATCGTAAATGTAATCTTGTGATTGCTATTTGCGCCTTGACCACTTCATATACCAACGGTTTTAAAGCTGCCTTAGCCTTTGGGCGTGCACTTGCGATCGCAGGTGCTGCATCTTTGCTACCTATGTCAACATGCTTGCACCGTGGACACGGATAGATGCGTGGAGCCTATTGAGCTTATCCATTCTTCCCCACTGACCATGAGGGGTAAGACAAATTCTGTGTGCAGTTACTACTGCTGTTCATTGTACCGTGGCACTAGAGTGCAGGCGTTCCACCACCTTGACTAGGTATTTTCTGTTCAAGAGAAGCAAGCATTCATCAGTCCAAACGCTTGCCAAGCTCGATAATGTTTGTCTTAAATGTAGTATTCTGTCCTTCACATTCTGACTTCACTGCATCACTTCAGTCTTGCCGATAGTGATGTTGCAGCCCTGTTCTACCCCACGTTGTGAGCATTGCAACAGTTTCCTTATATGTTGGAGTTTAAATGGCAGAGTAACCAGGTAACCAGTGCTACGATGGAAGGCAAATGAGTGACGAAATGAAGACCGCCAGTTTAGCTGCCCGCTTTCCTTCCAACCACACCACTGTTTTACGATCTACTTGCTACTGAGGAAGTTGAGTGGTATGAGTGAACAAACTGAAATAATCAACATATTAAGGAGTGGCTTTCAATGTGGAGTGATCGAAGCCCAAATTGGCAATTGAGTGTGATGATTGTTGCAATTAAAGAACGGCGCTTAATATAGTAGTAATCACTTAAAGCAACGATGTGCCAATTGAAAGGCAGCTATTGACGGCATTCGAATTGGGCGATCCGACCACCTCAGAGCCTAACTCACAAGGATAGGTAATGCTAGCCCTGGTGGACTGAATGCAAACCAGGCCTTGATCATGTCATTGCTCCAAACGCAGCCCTTTCTTCCATCATTACTCATGTTCGCCTCATGAATCATAAGAAGGATTGCCAACCTATATTATGGGATGCTGTGGAATAGCAGCTCATTAGCTAATGACGATGAGACCGGTTTCATGTCAAGCTGCACTCATGGAGGGTTCCGAGCAGTAATCTCTCAGCAGTAGGCGCTGTCAGTAAACCAAGCGCATTAACTTGACAGAAGCAGTCGAAATAGTCGTAAGTGAAAGATCTATTCTACGCTTCCAAAGCCGTTGGTCGATCAATGCCTTAGGTAACCTGCACTTACTCGCCTCACATAACAAGGACTTGAATTCGCTTTGCTTAAGGCAGAGGCGGAGACTGCGTTATTTTATTCTATTCGTAGCTGCAAACAGGCATATGTTTGTTCACAGCCATAACGCACTAGCTTATATGAAGGCGAGATGAATTGAGCCACTAGCTACTTCTGGTTCGACTACCACTTTAATATGTGCTATCAGAGCAGTAACATTTTCCTTCTTGCTGTGTCTGCATTTTCACCTTTCAGTGCTCGCCCCTCAACTTGCCACATTCTGCATCCTTTTCATGGTTAATAAGGACGTCGGATTGAGACAGTGAAGTAGGGTTTCCATCAAAGCCAAAGAAACCTTTAACGTGACAGGTTGCGTCGGTACCAACATTGGCGGCATTACAAGCCTGGTTCAGAGAGAAGTCCTAGATCAGGTGAGATCGATCATGCCTCAATAGCCAGTTAAATCGAAGACAATATTCCTCGCCAAAGAGAACGCTTTGATCAACCAAACCGTCGCACACTGTCCTGTTGTTGTCTCAAAAGGAGAGCCAACCTGGTTGCCATGCTTCCCATTTCCTCTACATGCTATGGTATGAATTAAGTATTCGATTAATCCGATTTATAAATGACCAGTGTCACCAGTGTCCAACCTTTACTCACTTGACCTCAATCCCTCTTAGTAACCACTCCAGGGTCAAGCTCAGCCTATCATGCCAATCAGTAGTCCTAAATGGAAACACTTAATGACCTACGAGGTTTTCGGGCCCTCACGCGCTCATGTACAGCTCTTCCTCCTCACATTAATAATTGAGGAAGCCGTAATGAAATCGAGTCTGGCGGGAGTTTGAAGAACTGCGCGTTCACGCGGTCCCGTATGCAATCCAGGCTAAACTGTGAATAAAGACACCGCGTGCTCGCTATCAAATGTAACCATTCAGTTTAGCTTCTTACTGATTGCCCAACATCCATGGCATCATAGCTATTTTGTCATCGTTTTCGAAAGCACCTTATTTTCTTGTATCTGAGTCATAATTCCGTGTAGAGATATCGAACAGATTTCCGGAGCAAAATAAAATACGGTGGTAAGTCATTAATTTTGTGACGTGGCACCTGGATCTCAACATCAAATGGCATTATCACCTTCCAGAGCGCCACTGTGACCGGTCAACCCATCAATACAGGTGCAAGGATGATGCCCGCTATGAGGTTTGGGAAATAGAAATGGTAATATCTAGTGGTCAAAGAGTTTTAATTGATTGCTATCCATCATGCGTGTTAAAAATCCCCACCTTTCCCATCAGTAACAAAATAACAATTTCATTCACCTCATCGGATCAAAACTAGTCAGCATTTTGCTCGCTGCTTCGCTACTGAGACGAACAACAATAATACGATTTTTATAACACCTAGAACAATGGTGCGCGACTCGAATCTGCTTATCGGAAACTAAGACCGGAATCCTTCAAAGGCCCGCATCGCTTCTTATAGCCACAAAGAAACATTCTTGAATTGGACCAAACCTGGCTAGGCGAAAATCTACGAATTATTTTGGTCCGTGAAATGAGAGTAACCAAGAGAACACACCTATTCTTAGGCGTAGCACCTTGATAACTCGTTAATACAATAGTGGAAGGTTTCCTAAACTTGGCACAAGCTCTTCCTTCCTTACGGAAATTCAATCAGTAAAGAATTACTATTCATCCCCATCTAATCAGATACCTCGGAAAATTTAAGGTAATGTGTCCTTTTGCAACTTTGAATGGAAATCTTGGATGCCAAATGATGAGGAAATGCTTAAACCCCATCGTTGGTAACCCTTGCGGCACAAGGCACATCAGGCTTCATTTGCAGTCCCGTCTCATACAAGCGGAAGACTCGACGTGGAAATTGAAGAGCAAGCATCTATCTGCTTAGAATAACAACCGCGATGACACCTGCATGTGTGGATAGACATAGGCATGCCTTCACTGAGCAACATTTGCGGTTCTAATTTTCAATGCCGTGCTCCTCCAACTACAACTGATCGAGTGACTATTTTCAGTTCGTGAACACGAGCATAAGGTACGGCGATAGAACATCTCGGTGTTGCGCAGAATCCAGGATTCCGGATAATTTCATCGGAGCAACGCAATGGTTGCAATTTCGCAAACACCTGTATTTGTAAAATTGTCAAAATGTCAAAAAAATCGGGCTGGTTGAGCTGCACTAATGTGTTGCAATGGAACTCTTAAACTGGTGCCTTGGTACCCCAACTGAGCTCACCGCCTTTTCATGTGGCGAAGTGAATGTAAGGCCAATCATTTTCGTTGCATCAAGTGAGACTCAAAACTGCAAGCTATGAGTAGTCTAGCACCAAAATGACCAAACCGCTTTGGAGTTGTTGCACTTCACTCGATGGTTCATTATCGTCCATCTAAGGGGCTTCAACCCAAGCTAATTTAGTGAAGCGGTGGTTGAGGTTTTCATGCCATGACATTCCCCATCTCTTGCAGCCGGTCGTTACTATTTTTGTTCACAACACGGTGCACCACTAGCGTGTCAGTAATGAAGATCCTTTTGGAGGTGCAGCACATTTCTACAATCAGCAAACAATTCCTTTTGGTAATGAATCAACAATTGGCTTTTAAGTGCGTGTATGTTTGGAGTAGTATCTACAAATTCTTTTGGAACACTTTTATATGGATTTGCACAAACTGTGAAGATTGTTCGTCTTGTGGCGTTTTGAGGTGGGTGAAGCAGTCATATTCATACTGGCAAACTCTTACCCGCCAATAGTTATGCGCATGTTCTAGTCACACTTAAGTCGAATGTGCATGGTTCCATTCAGTAGTAACATTGTTTTTACTAATGTAGCTCTGTCATCTTCACTGACTAGGTGCTACGCATGCTTGTTAAAATGTGCTCGTTAGACGAGAACCGGTAAGAAAGTGCTAACCTCGTGTTAGACGGATACCATCGTCTCGCGAATAGAATACCTGCCATCAATGCTTGTAGTGTGCAACATTCGTCCCCCAATACTATGCACAACGCCATAAGTTACGTCATGACCCAACTCGCCAACTCGGTCTATGGACATGAACGCCAAAGTGGGAGAGACAAACACAGATCCCAAAGCACTAGAACGCTGCATTTCTTCCATTACTGCTACAAGTGGTGCTAATCACGCGTTTTTGCATTTTATTCCAATCCCCAAATGCTCAATTATTTGCGTATTTGGCTGGTGAGCATTTCGAAGTCTTCAATTTTTAAGTTTCAATTTTTAGGCACAGGGTGGTGCAACTTTACGTCGGTATTTGGTAAGCGAGTGGTCCCGCCATTACCAGTATTTTGCACTTCCGGTTGACGGTCATTTCATCGGACAGATGGGGACAGCGTTCATTTGCCGGCATTGCTATGTGTTTGACACAAAGTAGCAATTCAAAGACTAGGTACCTAAGCTTGTCAAAAGCATCACGGCAGTGGACCCAATCTTTGAGACGCGCTAATTGACAATTGTTTAGTAAACCTAATCCACAAGGAGTATGCCTTACGTAAACACACTGGCCCACTGTTTCCATCCGGTGGCAGAAAGCGGGACTGTCTCATGCACGGTAGCAGAATGCTTGTACATCCACTCAGAGCAAACGTTATCTCGCCTTAAAGTGGGTTTAACAAGGATACAGGCTGTACGATACAATCACATTTCAGCAACGAATCACGAGGAGGTCCAAGTGAGATGGGCAGAAGTGATACAACAGGTTATATACAGTTTACTCTGTGGCAGCATTATGTTGTATGGGGCGGAAAAGCGATTTTAGTGTTCCTGCAACCACCCCAAACGCAGCCTTGGTAATCGAGCTCAATTTGGTCTCACGTGAGTAACTTTGGTTTTTAGACGGGAGCCACTACTATTTCTACTTTACGTAAGTTTAGTCCATTCTGCGACCTTACCGACAGTCCATCTCTCCACCCATGTTTCTCTCTTAAAATGCCTTTTTCCCACATGCATTTCCTGATTCAATCAAGCTAACTATTTTGTTGTCAACTGGTCGCAAACCGTCCTGCCTGAACGCTTGTTGATTGGTGTAGAATTGTCATCCAAACCCACCATTAACCCACTCCCTCCACCAAGACCACCACCTCGTCGGACACTTTGGCTTCAAGTCAGGCCATGGGTTTGCATGAACCAGTTATGCACGTGACTCCTGTTATGGGATTTTCACGGACAGACGGAAGAAGGGACTTTCTACTAGTCCAAATTCCACCTAATCCCGCGTCCGACCCAAAAAGTAGACTTTCCTGCTCCATACTCAGGTGGCGTCAATGCCTTACTCCTTGTCACTCGCTTCATCCCTTCAGACGCAAGCTTACGTCCCCGTGCAGTCGCAATTAGTTTTGCCGAGGCTCGTCCCTCACCTTCACCGTTCCCATCAAGCCAGCAATAATAAGGGTTTCAATCAAGACGGCTTTGGACATAAAATCCTGGTAGAGGCGGTCTACATGTCGTGGAAGGGAGAGACGCGGGCGTTGCCAAGTGAAAACTTAGGTGCGAGGGGAACGCATTCTAATCCTTTCCAACAAAACCGTCAAGTAATGGAACTGTTCCATTAGAGAGTACAGAACGATAGTTGACTGGACCGCTTACGATCACGTTTGTCAAGCTTTTGGAATAGATCACGTTGAATTGGCCTTCTACCAATGCTTAGAATTGCTGCTGACTCGCTGAATGGCTATGGGGAGGTAGAGAACGTGAAGATATTCCACTGTTTTCACACAATCTGCATCAGTGTGCGGCAGTAGAATGTGAGGTCCTTGGCCTTATTCGTTAGATATACTGTGACAGTGGGAAGGGCTGTCGGTTGAAGTGGAGCCGCGGAGACATGCGAGGACGAGGAGGAAGGAACGGATGAAAGATGCTGGAATGATTTGACAACATTGCTGAATCAGTGAGGTGGTTTGGAATGAGCGAATCGAGTTGGGGCTGGCTTGTGCCCTGCCCGCTTGCAGTAAATGCTCTACTTGTTGCATCCATGCAAGAGTGTGTGCCCTCTTGATGTGACGCGAAGCAGCCACATGTCAAATCGCTAAGAGGCAGTTGCCAAAGGTAGTAAAAATAGAGCGTGGGATCGCATAGGCCAATTTCGCATTGCTACGTGGTGACAATGACCTACGCTCTCGTATGGGCGTGAGAACAAGAGACGAGTAACGGTGGTCTCGAAGCCATTACCTGACCATTTACAGTGTGAGTTTGTCGTCTGACGAGTAGTAGATTTTCCTCCACCTCCTGAGTCACCAAGGACTCGCGCCTCTCTCTGCTCAGAAAACAGGCATTTTTGCCCTTTTATTCAAAAGGCAATGAGAGTGAGAGAGACTAGTCGACACGGCTGAAGATTGTTAGCATTTGTGACATCAATAGCACAACCGCCTTCCTAACTTGTTTTCGTACAAAACAGGATGCTCAAAGAAGGCGTCCACTCTTTCACATTTCACTTCTCACCATCATGAGGTGGCTTTGTGGTATTCACAAATGGAGACCTATGAGATTTTGGTGGGGCATGCGAAGACTGGAGGAGACTTGACGAGGACACGGATGTCGGATGCTGCACAATTTCAGTAGGGGCAGGACAGTGGGGAGTGTCAGGTCGGAAGGTAGAATTGTAGCTAACATTTGAGCGCCAGCAGTTCTCCTAGGACTGTGGTTCACATTTAGTATTGTAATCAGTGAATGAGGACATGTGTTGATGGAATTGGGCCAAGTGGTTTAAGGGCGAATTTGTGGATGCGTAGAAGGATGAAGTGTGGACGAGAAGGGTGAGTGAATTGGTGGATATGGTTGAGTTAACTTCGGCCTGATGTGAGTGGGAGCGAGACAGAGTAGGATGAATTGGTGGAACGGCTACAACCAAACAAGTGTCTAAGCACAGGAGTGAATGAATGATCAAATGCAGGTAAAAGGGTGGATGAAAGGCCAGGGAATGGGGGACGAATACCATATCAACAAACTGGTCAGGACGGGTGGAATGTTGGTTTGAAACACATAGAAATAAGACATTTTCAAGGGAAAATAAGTTAATCAGGTAAATCCAAACCTACAGCGTTGGCGCATTTAAGAAGATAGTTGCTGTGTGTCAGGATGGTGATCACCAATTCGATGTTTGCATGTGCGGCGAGGTGAGGAGCGGCATGGTATGTCAGACTCGAGTCTTTCCCTGGACCAATTGCACAATCTTGTTTATTCTTAACCCTGTTAATGCACTTGTATTTGCATAATTCTCCCATCTTCCAATAACATAAACCCGGAATGCTAGCAAATTGAGCAATGCATGCCGAAAAATTAAATGACCTTTCTATGAAGAATAACCCATAGATGGTTATTTGGCAGCAATAATGAAGGGTGCCACATTTGGCTTGGTCTGTACTTTGCAATAACCGATCTCAAGATACGAATATTTGTCCTGGAAATTTAAGATACATATAGCATTGATTTCTAAGCAATGGCCAGTACGTATCGAAACAAGGACAGTTTTAAGACCAGGTTTTATCAAAATAAAAATAACTTCAATAAGGGTGCTTAAAAACAATGTAATAAATGCAAAATCTTGTGCACCACCTCCACGTGCCACACAAACATTGATGCGATATTTGATGACTGGTGATATGCAGTAGAACTGGTCATCACTATTAGCTACTCGTTTCCATCAGCACAATATCACCAATGCAGATGTGATGAGTACTATTTTTACGACTGTTTTGTGTTACTTCTCAGAAAGTAGTTGCGTGGTTAATGCTTTCATTTGATCTACATGCTCACGATGCCAGGTGGTGGCCATGGTCTTAGCGGTCAAGCATTCTCAAGTTTGCTTTAATCTTTGCAATGAAACTACCGCGTGCGACTCTCAGTGCTGCTTCCCATGAAGGGGTAGACGAGAGGCAGAGTCCAAATAGAGGAAAAAGCTTGCTGCGAATCGATAAGCGCTCAGTAATTGAAACTTTGTTGCATTACATCGGGGTCAAGAAGAGGTTTGTGTTTGGCAAAACTGAACTTCAACAATTATTGCTTGGTTTATTCTGTACCAGTAGTTGCTTCGGCTTCCTTCCTCATGGTGACCTCGAGAATATGACCACACCTTCCAGCTTACCAGATTTGCCCTTGCATCATGCCAGTTACCGCAGCTGCGTCCGTGCTGCCAACGATCTTCATCCAGTGATTTGTTCCTACCAATTTAAGCTCAGCAAGGTTCCAATAGATGGAATTTGTCTCTTAAACGTCGTCGAACCATCAGATAATTAATGCGATCCCTCGATTTTGGCATACGTCTGTAAGAGCGAAAGGAACAATGTCATTTCCACTGCCTCTAACACTAGCTCATCCCGCAGTTGTGTTTGTGCCGTCTGCCGATGGGAGTTTAGTAGAACGTAGTTGCATTTCGGCTAGTCAAAAATTTGTCACCACGTATGGAGTGACCATTTTTGCCTCACACCAAAGTACGTGGCTATTTTGAAACCAGCTTTTGCCTTTGGCGCATGGGCTTTATGTCCACCACCTTCACTTTCACTGGAGCAAAGGAAATCTCCTCACCTAGCAGGCAGCGCAGCGTGATGCTAGGTTATTTATTCCTTCAGCCATACTTCCGTGTATCTGCTGCCTCACCAGTCTGCAATAAGCAGCTAACAAGTTCATCGAATCGCTCTGTTGATGCTCGCGTTTTCGAGGCGCCAAGGTCGTAACACAGCCGTTTTCATTCAGAGTGATTCTTTGGACGTCTCAATAATGCCTGATTTTGCTACGTTTTGGCCACATCTAGCACTGCCTGACTTCCCTGTCCCCCAAAATTGCAGGTTATTCAACCATTGTGCATCCATTATTTAATACGAGGCTCACAAACAGCGATGTGCATCTTGGAGAAGTGGTGAGGAATGCAAAAGCCAATCTGCAGGTGTCGCCATCTTTTCTTTACACACCCTCGAGCTACGTTGGGCGGATAGACCCCAGCTGCATTCGCAGTCTAGATGTTATCAGACGAGCCTGCATTCCGTTTCACACTAACCAAAGAAGCTTAGAAGTTTAACGACAATTTTCAGTGGAGTGCTAGAATAAATGTTGGATAAAGCTGGCACTTTCGAAAATGCAGGCATTCGTTTTGCGCTATTTGGAGAGCCTTTATTCTGAGAACGGCTAACTATTCTCGAAGTTCTCCGTCATTTTTTATCCAAAAGTCTTGCACGAAAGCAGAAGACGATACGGCCATGAATGCCAGCTAAACGCTTAAAAACGCTTTGCATGTTTTCGACACACCTCTGCCCGATGACTGGAAATCGCATTCATCTGCCTGCATTCATGGATATGCGCGCCCTCATCAATGTGCTCTCCTCTTCTGTCTGCAACTGTTCACCTCCCGCCTGACACCCCACTGGCACAGAGTGCTGGATTAGGGTAATAAGTACGGTTTGCGAGCGTATTATCTACGAACCAATTTTCCACCCTATTCCACTGACGGTGAGGCTTTGTGCAACGCTCGTTACAAGCATCGGGCGCAGTAGTGGTGGGTAAAAGTACCAGGTAGGCATGTGTTAACACTCGGGGTCAGTGGTAAGTCACCCAAGGATAGGCGCAGCAAGCCGAAATAATTAATGCCGAGATGTTGCTGAAAGGTCCATAAGATCTTACATTTGAATGGCAAACTTTTAGCCAAGTGTGTCCTGACTGATTGAGCATTTCTGCTCAAATCAGCTGGTTCACTGATTAAATGGAAGCATCCAGGTGAATCGAGGGACAACAACATAATTCAAGAGAAACTAGAACCACTTCTACTTCGTTTCTTGCGCATGAGTGATGGAAGTCGCCGTGCATTTTAGACCATTTGGCTACTGGATTGCGAATGGCAACCATGGTTGCATCGCGACTTTCGCCAGACGGCTGACCATACAGTTGGTCACTGCCACTTAGTCCATTAAAGCACCACTGATTCCTTAATGCTTAGCGGGAACTAAATAAACCAGTCTACTGTCACGGGACCAGAATGAAATACCGACTGCGTCTTACCGTTCAGGTCGCAACACGCACCCATGCATCTCAGATTTCACTGCTGTGGGCAATGATTTTCATCCTCTACATGGCATCAAATACACTTGTGCGAAGAAAAATCTTTTCCAAAACAAATAGAAGATCAAAGGGAAAACATGTTAGGAAGGAAGATTTAGCGTTTGCTTGGTGGAGTGCGCGGTTCCTTCACTAGACAATGGCTAGATTGTGAGCTTGGTAAACACGTGTTCGGCTCACTACAGCATGAAGGAGGAGTCGGCACAATAAGTCCATGAGCGACTTATGTGAAGGTAATAGAATCTGCCTGCTTGATGAGTGTGCGGATACCCGACATCTAATGAAGCACACACTAGTCATCGAAACAAACAGCTGGCAGTATCATCCAATGTTAAATGGTGAGGAATGGAGAGCTCAAGTCAGCAGCCAACTGTACGTTGGGCTTTGCATTGAGGGAGAAACGAGAACGATGGATGAGGATGAGAGGCAATGGCGACTAGCGTGAAGACAGAGAGGTCATCGTGGGAGGGTGTGGAAAACCAACGTGGAGTTGTGCGCCACCGAAAAACGCGTAGGCGTACGTGGAATAGTCGTGTGGTCTATGTGCACTCGACATGTTACAACCACACCTGTGGGCGTGCTTGACCTCTCCTTCAAAGTCACTCTCTTGGAAACGCGTACAGAGCAAAATTTCATTCTTTTGTATGAACTGATTGGTGAATGCGAGTGACAATGACTTTCACCGCTAAAGCTAGCTTGAATGCCCAAAACATTTGTTTGCTCGAAAACTGTTAGCATGATATTATTTTGGACAGCTCCATGTAACTTCCATTAAAATTCTGCTCTGCTTTGTTTCGATGCTTTTCTCAGATTATAGTGACTTTGGAATGAGCCTTTGAATCCTCCATGTCGATTGGACAGACGAATGTGTGTAGGAACGAACAATACATTCCTCCAAATAAACGCAAATACTACCTTCCTAACATGTTTTTTCTTGCCCAATTAAGAGGGAGAGCTCGAGGACTCATTTCAAAGCCACTATACTCTAAGAAATAAAGACATCTGAAAATGAGGAAAGGAGAATTGTAACAGCAGTTACACGAAGTTGTGGAAAATCAAGTCATTATTAAAATATATCGTGCAAGCAAATCTTTTGGGCATTCAAGCTAACTTTAGCTGTAAAAGTCATCGCTACTCGCCTTGACCAAACAAATTATACAAAAAAACAAAAGTTTGCTGTGTACGCGTTTCCATGAGAGTGATTTGGAAGGGGAGATCAAGCACGCCCACAATTGCCGTTGCAACGTGTCGCGTGCACATAGACCACATGGCTAATCCCAGTACGCCTACGTGTTGTTACTAACACTCACCAAACAAATCAGACAGAAAGAATAAAGTTTTGCTGCACACGCGTTTCCAAGAGGGCGCATTAGAAGGCGAGGTGAAGCATGTTTACACACACGCATCAGATGGCTAATCCCACTACGTACGCCTACGTGTTGGTCGATGGCGCACAGCTCCACGTTGGCTTTCCACACCTTGCCACGATGACCTCTCTGTCTTCACGCTAGTCGCCATTGCCTCTCATCCTCATCCATCGTTCTCGTTTCTCCCTCAATGCAAAGCCCAACGTATAGATGGCTGCTGACTTGAGCTCTCGAGCATGGATGAGAGTTATGTAGAATTAGCTCCTTAATTTTTGAGCAAAGTTGGGCCTTGGAGGTAAATGCTGTTTCGCAATATCAGTAGTCCTTTTCAGCGCTTCCAGCACAATTTGTCACACGGTGTGGTGATACGCGACGCTCCAGTGTGGGTGTGATTCCACAATTTGCTTTGTGGGTAAAGAACCAGCCATTTCATAGGCTTATTTTATTTTGCAGCATGTGTATAAATGCTCCATGTGTGAGTTGTCAGTGCGATTTACTTCTGATTTGAAAATCCGGTTTCACCTCTACCTCATTATATTGGCAGCTTCCACTCTGCACGCACGATCTGAATTAATAAAAAGTAAGATGCGTTCTAATGCTTTACTTTGGTCCACACAAATGTGAAGCGTTTAGCAAAAGAGGTCCTTTACTAAATTAGTAAACCTAGCAATCATAGCAGGTGTTTCCCAGGCTGCAAACAGTTGTGGATTGCTGGACATGACGTAGCCGCTTCCACTCGTTTGTCATCTCCGTACCAATGCGTAGGCTTATACATTCCCTTGGTATTTTACCCGCTCTTCACCTTCTGAATATTTAACAGCTAGTACTAGTTTATTTATTCCGATGCTTGGCAATTTCACCTCCACCTCATTCACTTGGGGGCACTTAAGAGGACACCGTTACAAGTAGGGCTTTATCGACCTCACAACAGTCGTGACAAATAGATGCATATTTATTTGTGCAGAGCTTGGTGCTCCCCAGAACGTGGGCCTTCAAGCAGTCAACTCTAGCACGGTGTATATGCTGTGGGCTCCACCACCCAATTCCACAGTCCTCCTTACTGGCTATCGAGTCATTTGGCTTCTCAACGGTGAATGGCAAACTAAGTTCGATCTTCCAGTGACTCAAAATCATACCTTCGGAGGCTTACAGCCAGGACAAAACGTTACTGCCTCTGTTAAAGGACGCACTCTAAACGAAAATGCAAAGCCAACCAAATATTATAATATATATAGCGTAGGATTGACAGCAACCACACCACTCCTGGATGAAGGTGAGCCCTTTCCGCACGTACCATCAAATTTTAAAGCGTCATTTAATTTTGGCTTAGTTTCACCGAAATAAGTCTACAACAGCACCCATTTGATTCTACAACATTACTTTGCAAGGTTTGTTCGAGTTATTGCCTGCTATGAAATTGACCATGCAGGATAAGAGGCGCACACAATAAGGCAGTCTCAAATGATTCCTCACGCACTATTAGCAGTTGGTTGGCGCTTGGATGTTAAGGTGTATTGTGGTGGAGATTTGTTGTTTTGATAGGAGGTGAAGGAGTGGCAGTTACTACTGGAAAACCCAAAGCAACTCCTGAAATCACAACGAAAGACACAACCTTTACGAGATCTGTGGTAACCGATGGAGCTACCTCCACTCTTTTGGCCACTGCAGCCCTATTCACTTCCATGACCTTGGTATTGTCGTCAACGCTCTCGTAGGTTCATGCGAACCGCCAAATCTTTCGCTAACTGTCAATGTTCCAGCTACGAGTTCGCCGTTATCAAAAGTGCTATTTTTTTCATTGCAGGCTTTAGTAATGCAGGGAATGGTCGAGCCGACAAACGCTCACCTTTGCTTCGAAACTAAGAGATTAAACATGGTGAACAATTCTGTAATGACAAGTAAAATTTTTAACATTTAACATAATTCTCATTGATACTTGAGTGAGTACACTCCTGTGGGGTAGATTTGACAGAGCAAATTGATATGGATGCTGTAACCCATAGCGTCCGGAAGTGACGCCTACGCTGTAATGCTAGAGATGCCTTAAAATTCAGAGAGACGTTGCTGTCCGAGGTTTCATAAGTCTTCATCATCCCCACTACTTTTTGAAACACACGGTCGTGTTTTGGCTACACATTAAATACGATGACGGTCACTCCAAGTCCAATGTCGAACAGTCATTTGTGGGTGCGCGTGTCAAGACCTGTGCGACTTATTAATCAGGTCTAACATTTGCAACTCTTAACTCTTTAGCATTGATAGAGTAAATGAATGCAGGGTTGAAGGATGGTGTTGGGAGAAAGATCCGACTGTGTTTAGAAGTGACTCAACAATCATTGCATTTTCGTGGCAATTCGGCTAATAGCTGTGGTGTTAAGGAGTGCCGTGGTCTCTGTTGAACAAAATTCCACACATAGGCAATAATCTTTATCACACAAAGCCTCCATGTTCTAGCGTTTTATCCCCGAAAGACTAGTTCTTGCCAGCGTGAAAGATTTTCACGCAGCAACATGGCGTCTCATTGGATTGTGTTTAGCGAAGCCATCAACGTAGTCATTGACTGCTGAGCATTCGCGTCGTGACATTGCCATCGGACCATGTTAGCAGCCAACTAGATCGCCTGTATGGTACTGAGCAGCACGTCATTCATGCATCCTCACATCACTGCAGCGTCAAGGAGGATCCAGTACACTACGCTTATGAGCTATAAATGAGGTGTTGGAATCTTCTCGCTCGATGGGTGCGCCGATATCCAACGCCTAATGAAGCACACACTAGTCATCGAACCGAACAATTGGTAATATCACCCAATATTAACTGATGAGGAATGGTGAGCCGAAGTCAGCAGCCATCTATACGTTGGGCTTTGCATTGAGGGAGAAACGAGAACGATGGATGAGGATGAGAGGCAATGGCGACTAGCGTGAAGACAGAGAGGTCATCGTGGCAAGGTGTGGAAAGCCAACGTGGAGCTGTGCGCCATCGACCAACACGTAGGCGTACGTAGTGGGATTAGCCATCTGATGCGTGTGTGTAAACATGCTTCACCTCGCCTTCTAATGCGCCCTCTTGGAAACGCGTGTGCAGCAAAACTTTATTCTTTCTGTCTGATTTGTTTGGTGAGTGTTAGTAACAACACGTAGGCGTACTGGGATTAGCCATGTGGTCTATGTGCACGCGACACGTTGCAACGGCAATTGTGGGCGTGCTTGATCTCCCCTTCCAAATCACTCTCATGGAAACGCGTACACAGCAAACTTTTGTTTTTTTGTCGTAATGCCTGACTTTCCCTTCCAAATCATCGCTTATAAAGGCGTGTACAGCATGTGAGTAACAATGACTTTTCCATCTAGCGTTATCTTGAATGCCCAAAAGATTTGCTCGCATGAAATTCTTTAATAATGGTCTGATTTTAGGCAACTTCGTGTATCGGCTTTTAGAATTCTGCTTTGCTTATGTTCCAATTTTTATTTTTTGATGGAGAATAATAAAGATGCATTGAGGACTTGAATCGTCCGCATTGGCTGGACATCTTGGAGCAATGTAATCCTTCCGAAAAACCGCCAATCTTCCTTGAAGTGGCAAAGCCCAGTTCCCTTTCCAATTTTTTTTAAAAAAGGCGCTGTTTTGCACGGGTTTATTTGGTGCTTTGAAGAGAATGAGTATCATCACTCGGAGCAGCGGCGTCAGAGAGACATGTCTAGGTCTTGTGATCTGAGGGGTAACAGGCAGTCGCCATTTTATACTGGTCCTGAGAAATTTGACAGGTCTATTTAGATTGCACTGCACACTAAGGATGCGGGGGTGCTTTAATAAATAGACTAGCTGCAACTGACAAATTATAAGGTTAGCCACCTAGCGAAAGTCAAAATGAAACCACGGCTTCGCATTTGCAATTCAGTAGCCGAATGGCCCAAAATGCACGGCGACTTCCATGACTCATGCGCGGAGGACGAAGTAGAAGGATGATTTTATTTAACCACTGACTCAGCTGATTTGAAATTGAGCAAAAATACTTAGCCACTGAGGTCACACTTAGATAGAAGTTTGTCATGTCACCTTGATCTTCAATGGTCCTTTCGAGAACATCAAGTCAACAATGGTGCCAGCTTGACGAGAGGATGCACCGTATTGCAGTGTAAGGATTAAAGCAAGCTTGAGATTGCTTGACCACGAAGACCATGGTCTCCGTCCGGCATCGTGAGCACGTAGAACGGATGAGAGCGTTAACTACGTGACTACTCCTCCGAAAAGTGAAAAGAAGCAACCATAGCAATGCACTCATCGTACCGATAACAGTGACTTTGTGCCGATGGAAGCAGGTAGCTAATAGTGATGATCAGTTCAACTGCACGTTACCAGTCGTCAACTACCGCATTGCTACGTGTGAAACATGTGGAGGCGGTGCACGAGATTCTGCATTTGTGACCTTATTTTCAAGTACTCTTATGGCAGTTGATTAAATTTGACAAAATTGGTCCTAAAATTGTCCCTTGGACAATATGCACTGAGGAATGCTTGAAATGTTTTCGTTTAAATGAAATGAAACAGGAAGTTTGGAAGAAGATAGGGAGTGTGAAAGCTTAGAGACGTAAGTTGGACGCATGGTTAATTTTCATGACAAATGTTTGCATCTCGAGAATGGTCGGTACAAGGCATAGACCAAGCCAACTGTGAAACCCGCAGCAGCGTCCAACCCTCTGTATATGCTGCCAAATCATCTACGGGCTATTCTTCACGGAAAATGGTTAATTGATTTTTTCAACAAATTTGCTGACAGTTGTAATGTTCAAATTAAATACCAGTCCAAGACGGGAGAATTATATGATCGCAAATGTATTTAACAGGGTCAAGAAGATAAAGGATTGTGTAAGTGGTCCGAGGAAAGACTCAAGTCTGACATTCCACTGATTCGCATCTTTCAGTCGAAGCGTGCTGCTCCACACTATGCCGCGCAGGCAAACATCGAATCGGTGGTCATCCTCCTGACACACAGCAAAGACCTCCTTCAATGCGTCAGTATTGTGGGTTTAGATTCACTTAACTAACTTCCTTGTTTTCACTTGCATACGCTTTATTTCCATGCACTCTCAATCCAACATTCCACTCACCCCGACCAGTTGGTTGCCATGGCATCCGTCCATCCCCTTACTGACAGTTTGGTCATGTGTTCATTTTCGTGCCCTACACTCTTATTTGGTTTAGCCGTTTCTTTATTTCATCTTTCCCTTTTTCGTACCCACTCCCATCAACTTGTGTAAGTCAGCACCCTGTATTATTGTATGCATTTGCATGGTCTTCGCGTCAGGTTTGACTCAACAACATTCACATGATCACTCACCCTTCTCCCACCGGGCTCTCATAGATACTTGGCTCTTCCATGCACCTATGATTCATCCGCATGTTCGTCTTTAAACCACTTGGTCCAATTCCATCCAAATATATATCTTCATTCAATTCGCCCTCCATGGTCTGACCACACGGTTGGACATCTCTCCTTTTAAAAGGAATCGCCTCTTTCACTCTCGAATTCGCAAGTTCTGTACACCTACACCCATGTCGGATCTACCTTACCCACCTTTCCTTCCTCCCACTTCTACATAGCTAACGTTAGCAAATAAGCCAAATCCCCATTCTAATTTATTGCCTCTGATTATATGTTCATTCTTCCCGCATTCAGTTTGCACACGCCTAGCCCAGATGGCCTCACGCCACTATTGTTCAATCAACATGAACACAGGTGGTCCACGCATCATCTGCCAAAATTCCACATCAAACATATGACACAGGTGAAAGAGGTGATCAGGCACCAAGCAGTTGGATGAAAGACGTTCGCCTTCCTGTTTTTCTCCTTACCCCAAAATGACAAACCAGGTGTCATCTACTTTGTCAAGTAATGACGAATTGTCGGCGCTTCTATTTAGGAGACCATAAAATGCTAACCACCTGTCCTGTAAAGGGTGGCCATTAGCAAAAGCTGGTGTCCATTCTCTGAGTACAACACCGAATGCGAGTCGCAGTCCTACAGACCATGACGTAATATGCTAGAAGAACTGCTGGCGCTCAAATGTGCATGAGCCAAAATATGCTTAGTTGATACCTACTAAAGCCCAAAGAATGGAGGAGTCTGAATCGCGTCTTTGCTCCACAGATCGCCACGCGGAATGCATAGTATTAGAGGTATCGCAATAACACATGCGCTCACATTACTTCCGTAGGCATGAGGCACGGCGACTTTGGATGCTATCGCCTTGGTCTCTTCTGCTCTGCGGATACTTGGATTACATTATTTGGGTAGAATGAGACTAAAAGCTCTCTCATCATTTTAGTGGTCCTCGTGTACATTTGTTGCCGTTTCAATTAGTATAGTTGGACTTGTAAGGCAGGAATTTTCACGACGCAGAGATCGCAAGTGTGTTGTGGGAAAGAATTCGCACAAACTTTGGTGTAAGTTGGATATTACTGTGCCAAAGGAGTTGAGCGTTGCTTGGTTAATAAGGATAAGGTGGACATCTCAATGCATTGGATTGTGTCAGATTTCATCGGCAGTTCGAATGTTTACATGCAGCAGCATGGTAATATCACACGACCAAAGCTTGGACAGAGATTTATAAGCCGCCAGTATTTATTCGCAAAGTTACGCACAAATATAATGGTGATGCATTTGCCTGTGCTATTCAACGAGTTGCCTTAGCTTGCCTCCTACGGACATGAACTCGGCAACGTGTTTAACAAGTGAAAGTGCGCTCAATGTAAGACGAGGATTGTTGCATGGAATTTGCAGGTATAGCTGTAAAAATAACGTGATATTTGGAGTAAAGACAGCATACTAAGGAGGCATCTTTTTTCGGAAGTTCCACTGAGAGGGGAAGCCAAAATAGGGATTCTAACAAGCATATAATGTTTGCGTGCACTTAAAATTAGCCGATTTAAAAATTAATCAAACTGCAATTTACATATTCGCGGCAAATTTTTGTTGTTGCCCATCTAGCACCACTAATTTAAAATTTACAAGAAAACCTATGGCACTTCACTAGAGGCATTGGAATGGTCAGCTTTCTTCTATTATTTACGGTAGAAATGCTTTAGACAATCACGAGATGAAGAATGGGAACTACATTATGCGCTTTCAGTCGGACCATTCATTGACATTTGAGGTACCTGCTACACATTTGTGCCGTAATGGTGTTTGAGGGTGCAGGGGAGCAGAAAAGCGTTCTGGAGGTGACAGTCGTCTACGTGAGGAAAAGCCGTTGATTAAGAGCCTCTTTGGGTGTACACAAATTCGACACCTAGTGCGACTGGTTTATGAGTGTTATGCAAAGCGCTTACTCCACTTCAGCCCTGAGGCCTTGATGCTTCCCTAGAGCACACCGCCACCACGTATGCGGCAACTTTTCACATTACCTTTACCCTCATGCGAGATCACAATCTGCTCCTCCTAATTATTTGCATAAACGAATCTTACCACAATAACCAATGGAGCTATCCCTTAGCAAGTCAGACCAGTTTGGTAAGTTAATAACTTAATGTGCAAGGCATGCCAATTCATGAAATGTACCATCCGCATTCAAGAAGGCGACGAAACCCAAACAAAATTTTATCATATGTACTTAATCATTTTGTGCAAGCAATGAACGAAAGACAAATTTTCTTCTTTATGGGCGTCCAACGCACAACAATTTAGTGTTGCTATGCAGCGGTCCGACCAATTGCGAATGACAGCTGTGGCGATGTAAAGGGCCTCAACTAATTCATCAGTGAGGTGGAAAAGCATTACAGGAGGTCGTCCAAGTACCGCTGAAGTGGCACTAGATTCTCAACACATGCTATTACATGTGAGCCGAAGTGGCTACTGCAAAACGAATGGAGGCCGTCGGAGTGCATATCAATGGAACTGTGCACTTGATTCACAGCTAAGAATGACTCAAAATGCACAATTCCGCTTGAATTCTGCAAAACGCTATTCTTCCGAGTAAGTGCACAACAAGTGCACTTGCCGCTTTCCATTCTAGGTGATGAGTTAGTGGTTGAGTTGGGTAGGAGTGAAGGATTTACTCGCCGGCCAGGATTTCGACGGATTACCGTAAGTTAATTTGACTTCCATAGGAAGACATCTACACGGATAAACCCTTCGCTAAATAAAGATTTAAACCATTATGTTACTTCTGCGGTGTGGCCCTTTGACGGCGTTCTCAACTACCCACAAAGACGCCACAGTTGTAAAAGAAATGCAAGTTTATTTTCCCGACATGACCCGTGGGGTATCGAAATAGCCCCTTATGTATTCTGTGCGGTAACAAATACGCTCTTCTAAATTTAAGCGACATTTGCAATGTCACACTATAGGAAAGCATCTTCGACCTAATAAAAGTATCGCAAGCATGCAAGCGCCTTTAGGTGGAAAGGTGCGCAATGGTTAATGGGCAGTTTAAATTTAAATAAAAGTATAACCCATTAGGTTTGTATTCATGTCATGCCACACCTCACTTTGCCAAGGTTCCTTTCAAAAGCTTAATAGAAGTCCTGCTTTATGTTTTGCATTAATGTTAAGTGCTAATGGCTTCATTCTTAACATTGATGAGCGGGTTCGCACAGTTGCTCTAATCTTTGATGTCGAGCAGCTTAGTTTCGTAGGTTGTGGGGGGAGTTGATTATTAATGAATGGTGCTGAAGGTTGACCAAGATGCTGATAGCGCACCCATCGCAAAGGCGTATAGAAGGTGGGCACTTAAATGGAATCATATAAGAACCCAGGCAATGAAGAGGAGGCTGAAATTCAGTTTAAACTGGTAGACGAAGCCTTTGGATCCACGAAGACGGAAGTTTTATGATAATTATGGCAAAGAAGGGCTTACCTATGGAGGTGTTGGTTTCACCCACTTTTCTGGCTTCAGCAGTTTCTTTGTTCAATTTTGGGGATCCTATAGAAATTTCTAGTCATTTCTTCGAGTCATCTTTGTCTGATGATTTGCCACATATGCTTTTATGGTCCACGAAACAAGACGCGTCATACTACCCATGTAATTTGGTGGCGGTTTGTTTGAAGACGATTCCGAGAGGTTCCTGGCTGGCTTTGGTGGCATAAACAGGTTTCCTTCATTGCCTTCGCTTAGTAACGACGTCAATGATTAGGTTGTCAGTGCTACAACAGTTCGCGAAAACAGCGTTGAAACGATCACAGAAACGGTAGATGGGCGTCTTGTGTGGACAGAAAGAAGACCGTGCCATAACAACTCCTCATCTCTTTATTTGGGTTACTGAATTCAATTTAATAGTTGGTCATTTATTGTACAGAGGCATAAACTGATGTATTTGCTATCAGACAGCTTGTTCCTTTTGGTCATTTAAGTTATTCATGAGAGGAGACTTCATTTTGTGTGGGGTAATCTAACCCCGCTGCTTGTTGTTGCTGGTATCCGGAGGCTTTGTTTTTATCCATGTGAAGCACTGATGGCCTGTGCTCCTGCAAATTTTGGCATGATTTTTACTCCCATTGCTTTCCTTTGGCGATGTGTCATTTATGCTTCCACAAGGTCAGGGCCGCGAAGATTGCATTGAGTTGGACCTGGCACATTTAGTTTGGGTTCTCAGTATGGGCGTTGGCAGTGGATGGTAATGGCGATTGTGACTATATCCGTGTATTCATGCAATAGTCCCAGTCGACTAAGCTTACTTGAGTTGTCTTTATTTTGTTTATCTGCGTTTAACGTCCATGTAGTGCGACGTGATGTCGCCAACCCCAGTCGTTTCCACTTGTCATGAAAGCAATGGTGAACTGTGTTCAGTTATTCTGCCCTAAGTATGGTGAAAGTTTAGCGAGCTGTACTTTTTAAATGGCCTGAAAATGGAGGACGTTTTGGGCACGTGTCACGACAGTACTGAAGATCATGAATTCGATGACTCTGTCTTGAAGTTTGCAACCCACTCTGCTGTTATTTGATCAAAACTACAGGTGGATTTGCAGAGCAGTGCGAGTTTAGAAGCGTGTTTGCCGTTATTAGACTTGAGGACTGATTAAATGTGTGCTGGCCTGCACATCTAGTGAATTTGGGATCCTGTGCAGCGAAAAATTCGCAATTACTGTGCTGGCACGAGAGAAAGCTCGTAGCACGCGGATCCGGAGGGCCTTAAATGGGGACAGGAGACCATATAATTAAACATGTGACTTTTGCTCGTATCTCTTATCGCTTTTCGTCCACCTTCTTCTAAGGATCGTCAATGCGTTTCCCTTGGTTATTCTTGTTGTATCCGTACCGTCGTTGTCAGTGCTTTAAAAGCCATCCAAGAGTCAGAAGCAAAGATGGTGCGCTGATTCGTCAGAAACCCCAGAACACATCTGAAGTTAACTGCAGTGACATAGCCATGATTTCGTCTTCTTTGTGAATTACACTACGAGGTTGGACCAAATTTGCACTGCTCATGGCCGAGTAGTGTTTCTCAACTAGTCTGTTTCACTACTTTATAAGCCCTTGTTCAAATGTAGAGGCATTTAATAAAGCTGCTCAAATTGCCTTTGCTGAGTAAATTGCTGACCTTTATATCGCACGCGCGAAGTCCATTCAAACTAGTGAACACTTCAAATGCTGCCCACCATAGGCAAAGTAATTGAGGACGGAGTTCAGGCATTGGCGCTAAGCAAGGGTGTTCACGTGGATTAGTTACATTTGTTGACCTTCCAAATGGGTTGACCTCCTGGTGGATGACGCAGTGTTCTCCACAGCTGGCCCTATTTCAAAGCGAGTAATTTGATTAAAACAGACACCCATATCTGTGGCGATTGCAAGGGCAAACAAAAGAAAGCAACGCATTTGTGCGTTGACATCTATCTGCCCACTTATCGCTAGCTCGATAAAACCGCCCCGATCGTAATGCACGTGTGACCTTTATAACATAGACATACCCGTTGCACCAATTTGTGATTTAAATGAAATTTTGGCATCAAATACCAAATTGACGATGCGAGAATGTGAACAAGATTAGGACAAATAAAAATTCTACTGGCCAAAAAGGATCAAAATAAAACAAACTTCTTGCAGCTCTTGTAGAACGAGCCTCGTTGTGTTAACACCTTAACGAAAGTGTTGTAATGATCTCCTCAGCGACTTATTAGTGCAATGCAGCGAAGTGATAATTGAGTATTCATAAATATCTGTTTTGACTTAGTGGTCAGTCAGCCTAATCAACCAGCTTACGAGACCTTCTAATCTACAAGTTTTCAAACAGAGTTAACCTCTTCTCGGTATAGTATCAGTAATTACATTATTTAACATCCAAATACATGAGGAAGTATGTGCTGCTTGTTGCCTTTTTTCTTTGCCAAAGTAAAAATACATCATACCATATTAAGAGCTTCAGCTAAATAAAGGGATTTTGACCGGCATTGACCTGCGAGGCACCTTGAATGGATGAGCTTTGCTTCGTTTTGACCACACTCTGCCAATAATACTTTGCCAC
The DNA here is from genome assembly GCA_001870725.1 of Taenia solium. Lineage (NCBI taxonomy): Eukaryota > Metazoa > Platyhelminthes > Cestoda > Cyclophyllidea > Taeniidae > Taenia > Taenia solium. Next base: position 17,129 of record MIEF01009348.1, on the reverse strand, counting down.
AAAGTCTCCTATTTCGCGAAATTAGAACTGACCTTCACCCATTTAAACAACAAGTAAATCTTAAGGATCTTATGAGTTTTGTGCCAATTTTTGGCTACATTGATGAAACAAACTAAAGTTGCATAAAATGATGACAGCCATGTGTGTCATAGTTAAAAGTTTAAACAAACGATGGCTGTACGGATAGATGGGTATGTGGGTAAGCAGTCAGAAAAGGGGAAATTCGGTTATATGGGCGGTTGGATTGCCTATGTTGATAAGAGTGCTGTAGAAATTGGGATTTGTTGTGCATGGATGTGCCGTGGGTGATTGGGTCCGAAAATTTGGCTATTGGCTTTGCAAGTGGTTGCAGGATAAATTTTCAGAACACAAATCTGTCATTAGTGGGACAAGAACATTGAGTAACAGATCATCTAGTTGATGCTGATGTCGATAACGACGTTGATCATCAAACTCACTGCGAATGCATGTAGCGCAAGCTCAACAAGTGGAGGTGTAGAGTGTTTTCATGGCAGAGATGGATAGGTCACCTTTGTCTAAAAACTGCACTTGCGCACAGCCTTGGTGACTCCTCTACACCTAGACACGTTGAAAATTCACCGGGGTTGACAGTGTCAATTCGTTGCAATGTGCAGATGAAAGTTGGAAATGCGCAATCCCAGAGAATGGTAATTTTATTATTTTGGGGGTACAACCATTAAATTACCTAGTAAAACACTGGGTTCATCGATGTATCCTAAGGATTGGAAATTGCGGGGCAGCATTCTTTGTACCGAATTGCAATTTACACAAGCTTTGGAATGAATGACGCCCACTTTCATATCCTTGGCAATGCTTACCACTTTCATGACTTTTCGGCATATTTGGACTATTAATTGGATTCCCAAAACCAACTTGTGACAGTCCATCAGTGAATATTTACGTCAATGTGTGCATGTTCGTTCATGACATTTCTTAAACCCTCTTATTTTTGCAACACTTTGTTGGCTACAATCCCTGATTCAGTTTTAAATAAATCGGACTGATGACTTGTTTCTTTTCTCCCGTTCATGATCAAGAAACATCTTGTGTTCTAAGCAGAAAACAAAACTACCACTTCTGGAAATAGGAGTTGTGTTAGTCGTCAAGCATCTGTGGCGGGCAAAGTTGTTCTAATAGTGTCACTCTTTATTTCGAAAGTTCTAAAAGTTGGTGTTGCTAACGCGTATTTAGATTAATTTTACCTATACAATGTACAGATAGTTGGGTGCATAATTTTTACTCCCGGGACTCATTTGCCTCTATGCGTTCGCAATCAGTTATGGGGCAAATGATTCGTAGATCTCACCTGGTAAATGGAAGTGCTACAGTCATAAGTGCAGAGTAATTTCAGCCCCTGCTTCGCATTACGAGCATTACCAAGCATTCAGTTTAAAACCCAAGTGGCAATGCTATACACTTTCACATCCAATTCCACAGCTGCTTTTATTTAAATCTTACTACAGCAGCTTTTACTAATTTCATACCTACATTTGGCACATCAATTTCCTAGAACAATAAATCTGGGAGGAAGTGCGGGTTCTTTTACAAAAAATTACTCAATTTGCAAATTATCTTAAAATGCCTTTAATCAAAGCACTATCAGCAGTAATGCGCAGCAGAAATACAAATTACTAAGAAAGATTAACAGTTGCATGCAGCACTTCGTGAGCAATTAAAGAAGGCAAATGATGTCTTTGTGGCAGACAAGTGGAAGCAAACAGCATTTGTTTATAATCGTTGTGCTACCTCTACGCATAAGACGCGCCAGAATGGCAACGATTTTTACAGGAAAGCGAACTGTGATGCAGCTTTTGTATCGCGCGATGTGCGACAAGGCGTGTGACAGAAGTCTTCAAAGGTATTGGCACACGATTTGCACCACAAAGTTATTTTGTGTTTGAGCACGAGAAAGAAGCATTTCAATATCTCTATAAATTGTCATTAGTGGCCAGTCTAGGTGCCTCAGAGTAGTTCTTGCCACGCATCAAATACTTGCATTACTCGATGAATGACGTTATGAGGGTGAGTGAATCTCAAATGCATAAATTAGTCTATTAAATCACTCGCCTTTATGTAAAACTATTCAATCACATATTTCGCATATTATCGACAATTCTACGTTGTAATTGCTCAGAATGTAGAATAAACTCCACGGTAAAATACAGATATACTTTTCGAAAACGTCATTGTAAGTACCAAGCTTTTCTCTCGATTTTAGACACAAATACAGAAATCTCAATTCAAAATCTACTAATTTTCAATTCTCGGTATCACTCCAAGTCATTTCAACAAATCAAGCAGTGACACTGGTGAAGTCTGATTGACGAGCGTATAGAAACACCAGAAGCACATAGCTAGACTCTAAAGGATGACATGCTGAGAATTACTGCAGTTCTTCTCTCGGTTATCAATCTATCACATAGGCAAAAATTTTCACCCATGAAAGTTAAATTTTAGTCTAACTAATCATTTTATTGCACCAATTTACTTGCGCAACGTGTTAGCATTTGACAATTAGTTGATGTGGGTCAAGTGTGTCCCGAAAGCTTGCTAGATACAATTACACAAAAATAATAAAACACACCCATTGTCCGGCACAGAAGCAGTTTGTGAATTGAAGCACATGGATTTTGCTTCTATGAAGGTAATAAAACTATTTAAAGGAAGATTTAACATCCTATTACTAAAAGTAGTATCTAAACAGACAGCTGGAAAGTATGTGGGAAGACTGGTGTTTTAAGTGGTGTGTTTGGGGCTGTGTCGGATGAAGTGGTGGCCTCCACGGAAAGTATTTGGGAAGACTGGTGTTTTAAGTGGTGTGTTTGGGGCTGTGTCGGATGAAGTGGTGGCCTCCACGTTGCAATCAGGTTGGACGTTGTTGATGTGCATTTGCGTACATTTGCAGATCTTGCCATTTAGCCGAGTGGACGAGAGCGCTGGTGGTTCCGAGGTTGCGCGCGAGGCTGTTGGCTGCTGAGGTTGGTCTGTTTTGGGGAATTGGAATGTCTTCATAGTGTAGAGGCTGCGGCTGTTGCATGTGGCTGGGACTGTGCCATTGGAGAGCTCTGTGGCTGTAGATTCATTGCTAAGCATCCACGCGCTTGCTTGAGAGTGGTGTAATGGGATATGCTTTCGAATGCACAGGAGCTGTTGGTGATGAGGTGTTGTCGGGTTGAGGCGAGGGACTGGAGTCGTCGCGTGTGCGTTGCAGCTGCTCTTGGATGTGGGCTTGCAATCACAGGTGCTGTGTAGTTGCTACTAGTGCCATCGTGGCCGCCAATTAATGCATGGGTACAGTGAGCTCATCCATACTTCCTCGCTGACCGTGAGGAGTGTGATGGATGCTGTGTACATTTACTACTGCTGCTCGTTCCATTGTGGCACCTGAGTGCAGGTACTTGACCATCTCAGCGAGGTGTTTTCTGCAAAAGGGAAGACAAGCTTTCATCTAGTGGAGCACTCGTCAAACTCGCTAGTGTTTGCCTTGAATGTGGTATTCTGTCTTTCATAGGCAGACTTCACTGCATTACTTCAGGCTTGCCGATAGTAATAGGACAGCCACACTCTACTCACGTTGTGATTGCCGCAAAAGGCTCTGTGTGTTGGGGTTGAAATGAATGAACTGTCATGCAACCACGTGTCCACAACCAATGCTATGTCGGGAGGCAGGCGATTGGCGAAATGCAGAGCGTCAGTGTGGTCGCACACTTTTCCTCCAGCCACACCACTGTTTCACGAAATACGTGCTACTGACAAGAATTGAGTGGTATGAGCGAACAAATTGAATTGGTTGACGCATCTGGCAGTGGCCCTCATGAACGTGTAGCGGCAGAAATGACCTCTTCAGGCAAGACACTCTGACGGATAGGGCTGAACTCGTCAAAGCAAACTCTTGAGAAGTGGGCGTTATTGCAATAGGAACGTGTGGAGTCTGTTGAGCGCCTAGTGGCTGCAGACTTATTGCAAGAAGTAGTTTTCTTACAGCTGAGCGACCGGCTAGGCTGCGTGAAGGTAAAGAATGAAGCAGACGCTACGAGGAGAAGGTGGTAGCAGCTTTTGTCCGTTCTGGGACTACTTGATTTCTGCTAGTATCTGTGGCATTTGCTAAAATTGTACAGAGGCTCACCTGACAACGATTGCAGCGCTCCAAGTATATGAGTGAGTACTGTTATCATGCTTCCCACACTGCCCGCCAATGGGAAACCGATGCCTTCTGACTTGCAGACTGCTTTGTGAAGGTGGCTGAGGCGGAACTCACGAGGTCACGGGTGCTGAATCGGATGTTCAGGGTTCTTTAATCAGTGAATGCCAGAGCGGGTCGTCTAAAGCTGCGCGCGGCGCTTAACGTCCCAATTTCGGAAGCCAACTCCTTACTGAACTAGGCAGGACCTTTAAGGTCTTAAGGTCACACAACACGCCTGGACACCCGCGAGCTAACAGCAGCTGGAAAGAACAAACTGCACCTTGATGGGACTACTGAAGGCACAACCGGGAGGTTGGACTTGAGCCCTTAGAATATTCCTGCTCGCATGGGGCTACAGTCCATGCATCAACAGGCGTTTCACGCTTCAACACGCTTACGAGTCGTGAAGCGAGAATGCCCTCTGATACACCGTGACTAAAGTAAGGTGTAGGATGCGCAAGACAACGAAATAATTGCGTTTTTAAATTTAGGCTTGAGGAGAGAGACGTTTAGTAGGCACTAACTTCTGAACGTAGTCAGACTGTATAAAGGCAAAGGAGCTTTAAAATGCAGACTTTTCCGCATCCTTACTCGCATTGGCGTGCACCAATGCACATGTCCTACTCCATTTGACCAGATGATTTGAATGTCAGGGGAAGAGTTTGGCGTTTGTTTGCCACCGCATCGATCATTTTAGAATGGGCATCTACCTGGGTGGGTGGAATCGACATTAATCGCACGAATGACGTAAGCATCTGTGTCTTTTCGTGCGCGGACTCTGTCAGTCAAGGAAATGATGTGATACACAAATTGTTGCACTTATATTAGGGATTGAAGCTGCTATTGCAAGAGCATTAGAGTGCAAGGCTACTTCCAATAGGCAGCGAAAGCGCAGCGAACTCACCGTTGGAAGTGAAGAAAACGATCTTAATCTGTGTCACAAGTCACCAGTAAAACACGAAAGATGGAATGCGCACCTGTCTGCCTCAAATATGCGCTTTCACTCCGTTCCACAACTGAGGTAGAAAGGCGATTTTCTCTGTATGCTGCGCGGCGTTCGAAGAAGTAGTGGCAGGCACTCGCAATTTCACAGCATCACAACGCTTAAAGCATGAAGCTTTGGCAAAATCTGCTGCGTTTGGGTTAAGACCGACACCGTGTGTCCAATCGTGGGGAATTGTGTGCCACCGCTGATGCATAAGTGCGGCAGGTTCGAAGGCAGTTGAAGGTGGGCATGAGGCGCGGTTTGTGAGACCGTGTACACTGAGTGGTGGAGAGACAGCCCACTCACCGTTTACAGCCACTCCAGCTGTGAGGCGAAAGTCAAGCAGAGGAAAGCACAGAGACCATGCCTCACATCCCACGTCACACGTCGCATGTTGATGTTTTATAAATGTCCAGAGTAGACCTTCAGTGGATAACCAATCCATTCCACACTTCTTTCACCTCCTTCACTGATGCTATGAAGATCTGGGTGCGTATTTAGAGAAGAAGTGTTTCTTCCTTAGGCATCAATTGACCGACTTGGCTACAAGCTCGTGGTACGAAAGTGCCCGTGTCTTGCAAATTTTGGTGAGCAAATGCACGTATTGGTGCTCATTCTAATGTGATGCATTCACCACCCATTTCACAACACCAGGATATTTGCAGCATGTGCACTGCATCCCTCAAGTAAGATTGCTGTATCTCGTCCATGTCAGCGACATTACTGTCAAAAGTTGAAATTTCATGAGGCCACCTCTGGGCACAACAAAGTGTGCCACTACCTCTCAAAACGGACAATTTATGCAGGCTTTTGCACGATTCGACTTTGACACCTATGGATCATTGCCAACATCTCGCTTAAGATGAATTGGCTTATGATGCGTCAACGCGCAAGTGATGCCGTCAACTGCACTGGGCTTCAATGCAAACAATCCACAACGCAAAATTTTACGAAAGTGATGCTGTTATAACTCGCTGGATCAGTGGCCCCTTTTGCACGTATGGGCGTTATTAGCATTTGGTAAACTCTTATGCAGCATTGAATAGATCCTAAAGCTTCTGTTCGAATTAGTTGTGTCCTTTGTCATAAATGTTTGATGGGCACAGAAACTTCCTCGTTAGTGTAGCCAAACATCGAACGTGTGTTAATCTCAGACGAGCGTTTGCGTATTTAAATAGCAGGTGTTTGTGCTTTAATCGTTTCCATGGCTGGTGAAGAGGAGACTTGGCTTGTAACAACGCGTATTCACTTATGGGATCGTAACCCTCCGACCTCACTCCACATGCACTTCCACACATCTCTTTGGTGTTGGCATGTGGAGGCAAGCATGAACTAGGCCTCATCGCATGTTTGCATGTGTGGAGCGATAAAAGCATTGTTCAAGTAAAGTGCTGCCATATTAGCTTATGCATGTTATTCGTTTTTTGCTGGAATTGCTTTTTATTCTGACTGCTCTTTCGGCTGATCTGCTGTCTGTATGGCTATTTGCCTTGCTGACTTGCTGCCCGCCCTCCTAACTGGCTGCTTGGGTAGAGGGCTGGGTTGATGTGCACCAGCTTGCCACTTCGCATGCATGGCTCTGTGGATCGCTGTTAAAGCTGTTGGTTTGGTGGTTGTCTTTCCAGTCGACTGCCTGGATGAAGGACTGAATTAAAATTTGTCTGTTAATCTACCTTCTGAGTTGGCAAGCTCTCTAGATGCCTGACTTTGACGAGTACACTTAAACGTAGAGTGTTTCTTTCCACGACTGGTTTCATGAAACCGTTCAGTGAGAAAATAGCACGAACAGTATTTGTGGTTGATTGTTAGCACCATTTTCTAAATATCTGCGCTTTTATGCTGTCTTAATTGTGGAGCAAAATCACACAATTCCGGTGCTCAGAATCAGTGCTTCTATGGAATGCAAATCGATGACGAAATGAAGGCCGCCAATATAGTCTTATACTTTCCCTCCATTCACATTTATTTTGCGAATCACTTTCTACTACAAAATATTAAGCGGTATGAGTTGACAAATTGAAATTATCGACGCATTAGGGGTTGACATTTTGGTTATGGGTTGTTGGAGGCCCAGATTAACAAGAGAATGTTGTGAATTCTGCATTTAAAGAATGACACTTCATAGAGGGGCGCTCTGTTAATGCGACAATGTACCATTTAAGAAGCAGTCAACCAAGGTGCATGAACTGGTAAATGCGATAAACTCAATACTTGATTCATTAGACTAGGTTATGTAACTCCTGAATGACTGAGTGTAAACCGAGCCTTCAATCACGCCAATGCTCCGAATGCAATCTATTTCCAAATTGCTTCCCACCTCACTTGAATAAAATAACAAGAGCGACTGCTAATTCATATCAAATGCCGTTGAAGAATAGCAGCTTACTGGTCAATGACGATGAGTGAGATCATCTGTTGAGTTGCAATTATTGAGATTCCTAGGCAATGAGCGCCCAGTTATAAGCGCAGTCAACATATAAAGTGCATTTATCTCCTTAAAGCACCCAATTGTGTCCCACCCCTACCCTACCTCTCTCAATCCAATTCTCTCGATTCGAAGATAAATGTAGTTTAGGCATTCATCTTCAACTTACCTGTCATTTAATTGTGTTGACCTACCTAACGGTATCCTAAAATACCACCCTAACTGGAGGACTAACGACCACCAACTAACAGTGAGTTGCACCAAATCACAAACAACTGAGACTCATAAAGCCCAGTGTGTCAAAGCATGCAGTTGCAACAATCCCTGGAGTTTAGTGGACTATACTTCCCAGGCATTGCACAAATCAGCGCGGCTATATGGAGAGCTGTGCCAAAGAAGTATAGGCATCTTCATATATTCTAATGAGTCGGAAAACTATGCTTAAACTTTCCTTAATCATTCAAAATTCCACCAATTATGGAAAGGGAATAAGACCCAATGTAACCAACAGCAGTTCCGACTCTCACATTAATGCATTGTCTGAAAATATTTTCAAGCATTTATTAGAACGGAGGAAGTATTTGAAGGTGCATTGTAAAATCGAGGATGAATTGGGGCTCCAGCTCTTTACCATCTTCAGGTTCCAACGTCTAACAAAGCATCAGCAGAATAATCTAAGAGAAGAAGCATTCGCCAATTGTTGTATGCAGCTCTGGTTATTCAACTTGTGGTGTTTTGTGCTGTGTTGCCCTGTTGTTTCAACTGAATGCGAATTGCAATGAGATGGGAAAATCTCGGGCATCTGAGCAACCGACCTTTTCAAGATTCAACAGCGGCACCAACATTAACAAAGGGATATTCATTCGGTCTTATGACAGTTGATTGATGGCGGCCCAACGAGTGTTGCGCATCAGGCAGCGACCATTCAAACAGAAGTAGCGAAGTAGAGAAGGGAAGAAAAAGGCAGCAAAATAACAAATACTCAGAGATTGAGTGTAACTTCTCGACAATGAATGTGGTCAACCTCCTGCCACAAATACAATGAAAGAGAGATGAATCAAGCATTTCGCAGGTCGCAACTCACCGAACCCATGCTGTTGACTCACCAAATGACATCCGTTACCGAACCTTCTAGGAGCTTTCAATCGCATCGACCTCCTTCACCTGATAAGATTTATTATGGCAGCTTCCAAAATTTGTCAGGCACCTAAAAAGCTACTGAAAACATGGATTATTGTGCGCTGATAAAGCGTAAGTTACATGAGAAACCAGTACACATAGGCGTGTGCAGTAAACAGCGAAACAGGAAACAGCCAGGATGCAGGATGCAATAGGGTCGAAAGTAGACACACTGCGTGAAGTTCAAGTAGTTTAACCACAAATTCGCCTGTGGTTTCAATCGACGTAGTAACTTTCAAAGAGTGGAGAATCGAGGGTAAGTGTAAAGCGGTGGCATGAGCTGCCTCGGCACTACTCGAGGGTCAGCTAGTGAAAACAACGAACTGTCATTGGAAGGGAGGTTAGGGTGGCCGATATTAATACCGGGATCTATAGCAAGATCCTTAACTTCCCTGATGTCTGAACCTTCCCGAGAACTATGTTTGGGCAGGACTTTAAAAATTCTGCGTGGGCAGCTGATCGAACTCGTCAAGAAGCAATGTAGGTTACCAGAACGACCAGCCTCCACACATCTGCCTTTGTCGTAAATTCCGTCTTTTGGCTCTTCCAGGTGCCATGCAATTTGAAGCTGCATAAAGGTTGCTTGCATTGGGAGGTTTTCTTCTCTCTGACTGGTCACAGTCATTGATGAGCTAATCATCAAATCGGAGAGGAAGGTGCTTTGTGGACTTGGCATTGCACAACAGAAACTATTTCGCGGGAGCAAGATTATGCAACGCCTTAAAGCATCGGTTTTAAGATGGCAAACGAGAGCAAAGTGACCCGTAAATTTGTAGACCATGACAGACAGTAGGTGGAAAGGGTGACTGGTGGTGGTGCAGATCAGGACGCACAAGAATGCTATCCTTGTAAAGTGCACACCTAACAACCATCGAAATTTGCAGGAAAATCTGTTTCATTATATAACGCATGGTTTTCTGTGGAAAGCACTTCGTAAATCAGAATATAACTTGCCCGACAAATGAACTTTGGCACTTTGAATCATTTTGATCGCATCGCCCTAAATCTAGCTTGCCAGAATTGAGAAGTAAAAAATGAACAGTGAGTGAATCCACCTGAGCTCAACTACTGTCGAGTCGCATATATTTGTGGAAACCATTTAGCTGCAAGTATGGTTCCAATTGGCGCGTTGGATGCAGAGCGCATTCAAAGGAGCACACGTGCAAGAAGCCGTTAGACCGTACCTATGGGTTCTTTCGTGCCATGATCTTGAAGAAATGCAGTATAGTCGGTGGGAATGTGGGGGAAGAAGTGTGAAGCACTCATTGTAGTGGAAGTAATCCATTCACATCCTTCACTGGGTGTCTGTGCTGCGATTAAGCTGTGTGGTCATTTAAAATTATGTGGCAGCTGGTCAGCATGACACCATCTAGCTAGATTGCAGTCGCAATCGAGGCAAAGTACTGATAAGATAATACTTCCTGTAAACAACTCAAAGCGATATTAAAACAAGAGTCGATGTTGACATTTGGAGATTCTTGCTGTTTGTGACACTTTGCTAGAACACTTGTCGTGGTCCCTCGAGCAGTCTCATTTTGGTGTTATGATATGGCGTAGAATGCCCTGTGGTGGTAAGTACTGGCAAACATTGATCACTGCGTGTTGCAAGCGTGACATTTTATGACATCATAGCAAGTCTTTAATCGCCACCATTGTTAACTGGAGGCCACCATCCATGTTGTGTGAGCACCCCTGAGTCCAAAGTCGATGCAAGTGTGTATCTGCAGCGTAAAAAATGGGATCCCATGTGTAAGGAATCATCTTTAGTAGGCTAAATGGATGAATAAGCACCTCTTGCCGGCGAGGCAAAACGGCGCGGTGAATAACAACTTGGTTAGTATTCTACAATGGGCTTCAAACATTTGCGTGAATTTTGCATGTGAAATAATGTAGGCACCCCATAAATTGCCCTCTTCTGTTTTTGTCGCGTTAAGGGTTTGGGTAAGAGATGTATGCAGATATGCGTACCATAATGAGCCAAGACTTTTGATTTCCCATTGTACATAAAAGTAAGTCAATGTAGGTGTATTGAAGAAGAGTTCCAAGGTCATTTTCCCAGAGTGAGTTGATTTTGTTCGCATACCTATGGTGGTTAGAGTGTCACACGAAATCAACTGTTAGATTAGACCGACCGGGAATGCCTTTCGGGGATCGAATTATAAGAGAAGTTGGGGGAAATTTTTGCCAAAATTACGATGCTATAGCTTTAAACGTGGTGGCTTCATGTCAATGTTGCGATGACGAAAAATTTATTCAAAGTATTTTTCATTGGCTTAATAGCCATGTTGCGTATTGCAACATTTATTAAAGTGTGTTTTGCAAAGGCTTAATACATAAAGGTTCGGAGAGATTCTATCACACTCACTTGTAGCATTAACAGCGCCTTAAATTTTTGTGCATTTGCGTGCAGTACCATCTGAAGAAAGATGCAAACGCTAGGATAGATTAAGTAGGCATCTTGGCTAAATCCTAACCAGTTGTCACGGTAGTAGTTAAGGAAATGGAAAAGAAAATTGCCAATGTCGAGATGAAGTTATTCATGAATTGCTCTGCTTCTAGGGCACCAAAGACACAAACCTTTCTGGATATAAGCTTTGGAAAACATGGTCTTTCTGCATCAAAGACTTGGTGATCTTTCCAAATACATTGTCATGGAACAGGTAGTTGGTGGGTGAAATTTGTCAAAATAAAATGTAAACATAATTTGAATATAATTGACAATGTATTAAATTAGGAATCGACAGAAGTCAATTGGAAAAGGACTAGAGGTGAAGTAATTCATTCGTTTACAGAAAACTGGTAATGTGGCGGGGTAAATTGGTATAGGTCTCTTTGAATGTCTGCACTCTCAGCTTGGAGGTCACAGCAAGGAAAGCGGTGAGAGAAAGCAGGCCTTTAAGCAATTGGACAACAACGGGGATTAGATAGCAATAAATGATGGAGGGAGATCGGATCCACCGAACTTCTGCTGCTGAGCAACATTTTGCGTTTGCTTTCATAAGCTGATATTTTAGTATTTCCCGACGAATTTGGCAACACCTTGCCTTAGGTCATCATGGCAGCCCTTACATGGCATGCATTTATGACAGAACCATAAATACAGCGTAGGAAATAAATCCGAGTCGGTAAGTGTAGACTGGAATCAAGGACAAGGGTGGATGTTATTTTACCCTGTAGAACAGTCTTTCGCTATTGCTAATCCCTAAGTCTTATCGCTGAATATTCATGGCACCTCTTCAGCGTGACCCTTCATCGGTCTTCCTCCAGTCAATAGCTGTATCCATGAAATGAAAAAAATTAAATGGACGAATAATAGATGCTAAATCCACTATTGTGTTCTGCATTGGTAGAGGTAAGGAAGTTTCCTTTTGTTTTTAATCACCGAAAGTCAAGTATGCATTTGAACATCCAAACGACACGGCATGCAACCGTCAGTTATGTGATGGTCCCGCCTAAGCCACATCGTTTCCAACATTTGATCCAAGGGTTACCTCAAGTACTGGTTCAAAATAATTAAACATTGATAGTGAATGCGATTTGGGATCCAGATGTTGACTTTAAAAATAGCAAATGGGTAAAAAGCACACAAAATGCTGCAAAGGCAACCCTTTAAGGTTTTGCAGCTTTTTCTGACCACTTTTGGTCATAATAAGGCGAAACTGGAAGTAGGGATGTGTCAGTTCATTTGGGTTCTTGCACATGCAAAATAAAACAACTTCAGCTTCTTAAGGTGAGGTGAATTAAAAGTCATCCAACTAACAACGTCTTTCAAAAAGGAAAGCCGAAGTATATCCTCTCAATGTCCCTTAAATTGCGCGCGCTCTCTCCTTTCCTCTGTCTTTACTTACATACCTCCCCATCCTTATACTAGCGCGATCTCATAATCCTTCTTTTCACGCTCTTAGAGGCGAAACTCCACCTAGAACTCAGAATGAACCCCAAAGGAGGTCATGGAAGAAGTCCTTCTCACGCCTCATAGTGTACAGTATTACTGTATGATTTGATGAAGATTTCCTTCAAATCAAGCCAAGTCAATGCAAGGGCGTAGCGCCTGCAGAAGTCGCCTGTCGCCTGAGCAAAGGGAGGAGTGAAGGTAGGAGTACTGTTAAGACTGAACGATTTGCAGCAATTTCCCTTATCTCAATAGCTTAGAATCCAAGGGAAGTCTGGCTCATAGCACGAATGCACACCAAACCATAGAAGAGGCTTGCAAAATAAGGTCGGATGACGAAAATGATACCGTGGTAAGAGGGAAACTTTCTATGGTGATCCAACATCACACAAACACGCACAAACATACGCACGAAAAGTAAGCACAGAATTCTAAGTATGGAACACCGCTTGCCCTAGAAGCGCGGGACATTAGATGCGCCGCTCACGGTCATTCAACGACATGATGTTGCATTTTTGGAATGGTGTAGCGGAAGTCATGTTAAAGAGACCAGAAGCACTGCAAAAAGAAGGCCAAGATTGCAATTCAGGCTAGTGACAGATATCCAGTCAATCAATTGCGAAGCCGAATATTCGAGTATTGCAGGGTAGGACTCAGCACTTCCCATCACATGCACTCAAGACCATCTTTTTTTCTTGGAAAAAATTAACATTTTCGGAGGTGTGTAACTAAATTGTAGGTGAATAAAGGGTGCGACTGCTTCCGGGTTTATTAACATCACTTTGTTATTTCCCTTAGCCAATTTTATATCAACTAAAACAAATCTTTTCGTTTGCTTTGGAAGTACAGTCTTAAGCACCATTGGATAAAAATGAAGTTGCCAGTCTGAGAGCAATGGAGTTAAGCCGTAGTATTCGAAGTGCAGTTGAAGAGTTCGCATGACTTTATTTCAGAACAAAAGCTTCCAGCAAGGATCGCAAATTGGTCCCCTTGTGAAGGTAAAATTTACCAGCTGGAAACCATTGAGAACAGGTTCATGATTTCCCTTCTAGGTTCACAAACCAATAATCCTCCCATCAATTTTCGTTTGCTATGGCAGTGCACGACACGCCATCAAGCGACATGTTTACAATTTCCAAATGCGGAAGCTTGATACCCATAAATCTGAATTGGAGTTAATGATAGCAGCACTAGCCAGTGCCTACAAACTGACGATGGTTTCACAGGCACCATAACTGCAGTTCCCACATTATGATTTGGTTTTAACAATTCCACCACAACAGCGGTATTTTTTAGGGCGCACTGGATGCGAAGCTAGTGGTTTGTCAAAGACTAGTTAACTTCTATTTCTTTGTTCACTTCTCGTATTGAGTCATGCACGTTTACCTTGTTTACTCGTCATTCACATACCTATCGCCTGCAATGTTTTGCTTAAGAACAACCCGACATTTCGAAATGCTGATTCTCAATCAGTTCTCATTGTGCTAACCATGCTTTGTGACCTTGGAATCAGTGGCATTAACGTAGTCTGCATGATTTTCATTTATCCATTGAGGCGTTTTACCGTAAATTAAAGAAGCCAAGTTCGTCTGTAAAAACCGAAGCTAACCAACAATTCACTGTTGGACTAATGTATCAGTGCTTATCTGTACGAACCAGCATGAGTGTCATGGAGAGATAATTTCGCGGGTAAACATCGTCTTCGTCGGCACCAACATGGGTACAACCTCAAGTAGTGGTTTATGCTAGTTTTACTGGCGTCGCCCTTTCATTGCTGTGTAATTGGAATTACTGCGATACTACCGTGCTTACTAGCATGCTACAAGTTATTCCACATACATGCCTAGCAACGTTAATTGTGTCATCTTCTATTACGCTAAAGAAGCTTAGGTACATTCAAGAACGTCAATAGGAAAGGTACTTCTGGGGCTGCGATCCACCTCAGCACCAACTTTCTTATGGTAAGTAGTATCTTCATGGTGTCAAAGTCATACCTTGCCTCTGCGACTTCGAATCGTGAAGGCTAGTGATACATACGAGCTCAACACCGCTTTAAGGAGGGCTCGCTCCATTCAGCTAGGCACAACTTTCAACCACGTTGATCATATTTAATTCAAACAAATAAAACTTATTGGTTTGTGCACGTATCACCTTGATGCGATTCGAAGCAAATCTCACAGGTTTAGACATTAGACTTCGCATAATGCCATGCAAATGCTTCCTACATCACTGAATATCATGTTTGTTCGATTCCAAAACCACAAAAATGGAGGTCTCTTTATTGACGTACCTGCGGAAACGGGAGATTCCCAATCGCAGAGTCAGAGTTAAGAATGTATTACCATTGCTATGGCTTTGCACACTGCCACGTCACTAAGTAGGGCGGATAAGACAGGGCCAATTTGGGCGGCTAGTTCTATCCAAAAAACACCTAATTCAGGGAGTTGCAAATTAGAATTTACCGAGGAAGTCGTCAGTTAATTGGTATAGAAAGCAGTTAATTTTGTTACGAAGCAAACTATGGATGATTCTGACGCATCTTCCTCTCGACTGTGCAATCGGTGGCTTTGTTTTGTTTCGTATTTATAATTTTGTTTCAGTGATTAAACCAACGCATTGCAAACTGCACTTTTCGGCAGTTTTAAATTTTGAAGGGCAAAATCCTCCAGGCAAAACATGCTTGCAGTAGAACCGTCACAGAGAATCACCACGACTCACCTGTTTACATACGACACATCCATTACCACTGACAGCAAACGGAAACGCAATGGCAAGCACGCTGAAGAAGCTAATAAGAGCCGCTGCCACTGAGGAAGGGAGGAAGAATCAGCGCTGCTGACATTTCTTCTGATGGATTAAATTTTGTCACTAATCGAGTTTGTGGTGGATAAGTGCCATTATCATGCCATCCTGAACCTACTCCTGCTTATCGGTTTGATTCCCTATTCGATGATTTGTGTGTTACCTGGTCCAGAAAGATTAGCTCAGTCCTTTTGAATATCATAAATACTTATGGATTTGGAAAGTAGGAGGTTTTACAGAGACTACTGATTCAGGCAGTGCGAGTGTGCAACGACGCATCGTTTTACCTTGCTAGAGGGTTATTTCAGCTCCAGTCCAACATCACTTACTTCTCTGTAGGTTCACCAATATTCAATACAGAAATCCTAATTTCTTCAGAAACCCTCACCGTTCCAATCAAGCTAGCAGTAATAGAATGGATCAATCAAGTCTGCTCATAGTTCAGTGTGACATGAAATCCTCGTATGGGCGGTCTACATGTGGTGGAAAGGCGAGAAAGGGGATTTGCCAGGTGAACAATTACGTGTGAGAGGAACGCATTCCAATCACTTCCAAAAAAGCCGTCAAATAAAGGAACCGTTCTTCTAGAAGGTGCAGAGCAACAGTTGGCTGGATGGTTTACGATCACGTTTGTTCAGCTTTTACAAGGAGTCACATCGAATTGGCCTTCAAAGAAGACATCGGCTTTTGACACACCACTTTTTCACCATTATGAGATAACTTTGTGATATTTGCAAAGATAAACCCACGGGATTTAGTGAGACGTGCGAAGACTGGAGGGGACTTGACGAGAACACAGATATCGGCCAAATTTATGCTTCACTATTTGAATAGGGCAGAAAAATGGAGAGTGTCTGGGGGAGAAGTAGGCTTGTAGCTAGCATTTGAGCGCCAGCAGTTCTCCTAGCATATTACGGCATGGTCTGTAGGACTGAGGCTCGGATTCAGTGTTGTACTCAAGGAATGGACACCAGCTTGCGCTAATGGCCATTCTTTACAGGATAAACCGCCAGCAACAGGAAGAAGCACATCTTTTAATCCACACTGCTTGATGCCTGATCACCTCTTGTTGTGGAATCTTGCAAAGGATGCATGGACTACCTGTCTTCATGTTGATTGGATAACATTGACGCGAGGTCATCTAGGCTAGACGTGTGCGAGCTGAATGCAGAGTGGATGAGCATATAATTAGATGCAATATGTTTGAATGGGGTATTTAGCTTATTGGCTAACGTAGCTATGCAGAGGTGGGAGGGGGGAAAGGTGGATAGGATGGATCCAACACGGATGTAATTGCGCAGAAAATGCGAATTCGAGAGTGAAAGAGGCAACCTCTTCTGAACGGAGAGGTGTCCAATCGCGCGGTCAGACCATGAAAGGTGAAGTAAATGAAGATATATGTTGATGAAATTGCACCAAGCGCTTCAGAGACGAACATGCGGATGAATAATAGGTACGTAGAAGGGTCAAGTATCCATGCCAGCCCAGTAGGAGAAGAGTGAGTGATTGTGTGAATGTGGCCGAGTCAACCTTGACCTGAAGACCATGTACATGCACGCAAGAATCCGGGGTGCTAACGTACACAAAGTGATGGAGGTGGGCAGGAAACAGGGAAGGATGAATTGGTGGAACAACTAAAACC
>MIEF01009346.1:0-26630 GCA_001870725.1 Taenia solium | reverse complement strand
ACATTCACATGTAAGCATCCGTTCACAATAAAAGTCAGTACTACATGCTCTTGGGAAAGTTTATCCATGCCGACATATTACTAATGCAACGTCAGCGACAGCTCGGCCCTCAAACCGTCCTAGGCTGGCATCATTATGTAGGAATGTTGCCATTTATAGATGGCGGAACCAAGTTGATAAATTTTGCTCCGTTTATCCTCCGGTTTTCGTCTGGACTTCATCGGCCTTAGCTTCAGACAGGCCACCCCTTCCACACTGTCATATAGGCTTATCAGATCCTTTGTGTGTGTGTGTTCCCGTCGCATCGCACTGTTGAGTTGTTGATGTCTCACACGCTGTCGGTTTTTTTACAATAGTGTCTCGCCGAGCTCCTGTTAGACACACTCACCCTCAGTCCGTCTGGATTTTCTTTTTTTTACCTGACTCAAGTATTCCGGTACTCTCCTTGTACTAAGCCAGTTGCCACTTCCGTTTAACTCAGGGCTCTGACGCATGCAGGAGCGCATGAAGTCAATCGTGTATGTGATAACTCGTTTGCTTTAATTTTTGGACAGTGACGTCTCACACTCCTGACAAAGAAGAGGTGATGGTGGTGGAGGGAATGAGACGGCCAGAGGAAACACGATGGAATGATTAGGCGAAAAACGCGTAAATACAACAGAGCTTATCGGTACCATCGTTTCCTTACAAGTGAAATCTAATCGCTCCTCATGGAACACTATGTGATTGTGGCAACGGGCTAATTGTGTTTGTCTCTCCCCCCCTGCTTGATGAGCGCACAATAAGACCAGTGACAGATGAAGTTCGAACGATTGTGTGTGTGTGTGTGTGTGTGTGTGTTCTCGACGTGTTTTCGTCCGAGCCTTAAATGAGTAATCGCTCCTGATTAGTCAGTTGGTTTGGCCAGTTTTCCTTTGCGTGAATAAGCCCTGTCTTAGAAAATTCCGGATGATACCGAGACGTGAACTCAGGCCGACTTTCTTTTCCTCTTGCGACGTATTTGTCAACTGTAAATGGCTCTCACTTCGACCATCGACTTTTAGAATTTGGTAGGTTATTTTGGACATGATGCAATTGCCTTAACCAAGTCCACTTTGGATGCGTTTTGCAGCAAGCATAATTTGTTTCAAAGCAACCTTAGCTCACAAATTGCTCCCTTCTTACAGATGACGATTACTCGTGTGCAAATTTATGTGCGTTCAAATGTCGTGACAAGTTCCGCTGTATGTTTCCTTCAATGCAACTATTTCCACCCTTGTCGTCTCGTTTACTGCTCCCGATCCCTTTGTCTGCGTTTCATGTTTTGGTAATAAGTTACTGGCTGCTTTTCAAGTCCCCTGTTCAGAAAATCCTGGATTACTAAATTTGCTAAAATTAAGTGCATGTGTCAAAATAAACCTTTGCTTTGGGAAAAGGTATTCAAGCCGTTCATACTTAGATTCTGCGATGACCAGATACTTATGAGAAGCAAATTTAGAACTTGTTTTGTTCTCATCAACTTGGGATTCCTCAATATTCACTCTTGAACTGTTGAAACAGGTGCATTTGAAATCCATTTTGCAAATTGTGCATTGAATGGTTAAAATATACGGTTGGTTATCCGACCCTATTGCCCCACTGATTCGTTGGGTCTCCTAGTACCGATAGCAATCATCTTGGAGATTCACTTGCCTAAGGGAGGGAAGGGAATAAAAGGAGCATCATGCTGCAGTGGATTGTGAACGATAAAATTCTAAATCACAAATCATGATCCGTTTTATTCATCCCCGAACTCCTTCATTGGGGAACTGAACCATACATTTCTTTACAAATAAGTACTGACGACGGGTCCTGATACCATACCTGCAGAGTGCAGTCAAAGTGGTTTGCCCTATACGATGAATTTCTCACTACTCATCGTCCTTCTCTAATCAGTCGGATATTTTTATCACTGTGCGCTGAGCACCGTGCCTATTTAACGAAGAAAGTGGGGAAAAAGTAACAAAAAAATGAATTCTCGATGCTAACACAACAGCAACCATAGTAACGGGATCAAAGTTTAGCGAAAACTTACATTGACCTTGGCTTCGTGCCAGCCCTACCCCAATAGTACATTCCGGAGGAACGCTTAAAACGAACTATGGGGCAGGGCATGCCATGGTAATGGCAGCACTGCTGCCTTCTTTCCTCCTCCCCTTCATCCCGCCATCAAATCATCCTTCACGTTTGCTGTCATACTCTGGCAATTTTGTGCATGTGAGTCTCCAATGTTCGTCGTAGATGTAACTTCTTCCCCCTGTCAAGCCGCTGGACATAGCATCAGTGCCAATTGATGCTGTGATGACCAGCACGGAATCATTGTGCTTGTTACCTCTCTAACATATTACATTCTTTTAGCCAAACAGCTTATCTTCGTCATCTTTTTTCCACTTAAAAAGGTCAATGGATATATGTTTACTGCATTAATTCACAAATTTGGGTGAAGTGTAATTCACCGAAAAGCATGTACCCAAACCACCAACAACTTCTTCAGATTTGAACTTCCATGTGATTCAGATTTAGGGTCAGAATCGCCCGTTAGAAAGAAAATTCGGAATGCACTATTTATTTGATCCATGGTAACTTAAGTGCTAGCGTCACACATGTGTGACATGCTTTTCTCATTACCTTCTAGTGGCTGGTTGTTGCAAACAGACCAAAAGACTTTAAAAACACAACTTAAACCTTACTAATAGTACGGTGGTGGTTTAAAGCCTTGGCTATGGAGGTTGATCTCAGACCATGGCAACCAAAAAATTTATCCTCGTATACCCAACTATTAAGCTATGCTTAAACTTAGCAGATTTTGAAGGCTGATGTCAAGTTAAAATGGATCCTTCCAGTAGAGTTTTTAAATAAATTCTTAGAGAGAGTGGGGAAAGTGTATGCTCCGGGATACGGTTACCCCTTAAATCCGCGTCTGCCTACTGCGAAACATTGAAAACTGGGGATACTGATGAACTCCTATCTGGTTTACATTTACAACTTTGACTGCATTCAAATCCGTAATTATGGTTTTAGCCCTGATCAAACTATGAGATTAAAAGTAACCACTGAACATAAAAAGCACACCGAATTAATGTTTTCAACCCCCAATTACTCCTGCATATTCTATTTACGTTTTATCTGTAGTAAGCGGGAATACATCAGGTAAATTTTCTATTTAAATAATCTTAGTTATTCGTAAATAACTTGGATCATCTTTTAGTTAGTGTTTTGAACTCTCTTTCTCCTGTTGGATCGCATGCATATCAGCGATGACAGGTGCCAATACAAAGACCGTAGAAGAGACATTTTGTGTTATTCCACTTCTACCGACTTGCCAAGCTTAACAGTGCAAAAGGGAAGTTGGAGAGAGAAGCAGCACAGCGGAAAACACAACCAGTGAAGAAAAGCGATTTCTTAATAACTGCGGCAGCGGCCTTGGGGACGGCGGTTTTGGAGTATGTCTAGAAATCCCCTGGTATACCCTCTGTCCTTTTTTATTTCCCGAAATTTGGCAGTCACAGGCAAAAATAACTCACTAGGCCAGGTGAATCTTTCAATATAAATTCAATTGGACCTTTATACTACAATGGAGTAAATTGTACCATTCTTACATGAGGTTACCTTCGAGGTGGGACAGTAAACAAATCCAAGTAGGATGGCGAAGTTTCCTCTGCCGGTACTACTTTTAGTGGTCCATCGGTCCTTGGAATCCAAATTAACAGAAGGAACACTGTTTTGCATGTGACTGAAACACTATCACTCAGATCAAATAGCTCATTATTAAGTAGGGCAAAATGCTTCTACTTAGTTCTTTTTCCGTAGACCTGTCTCGATTTCTAAGTATAGGCTTGCATCTTAGAAATTGGCTTCCCACTTGACTGACTTAGGCGTTATCCCAAAGTGCCTAAAGAATTTTGGTGTTATTCATCTGGTCTTGTCTTTGCATGGATTTGGCGTAGAGGAAGAGCACTTTCTGTCCTTGAGCGCTCACCTTTTTAGCGATTAATTTTTTAACATTTCAATTTTACTTATAAATTGAATCATTTCAATCGCTATTAGATTCACTCTGCGATTGACGTGTTTAAGTATGATGGATGCGGTTGTATATTGATGGAGGACCCAGGAACTTCCAATTGTTCTTAATTAGACAAAGCAAAAAACAGGATTGTAATTGTGGTCGTCCTTGGTGAGATTTTACTAATAAAAAAGGCAAATAGAAGGAGCGGAACAACCTCTAGTTAGCACTTAGTGCAACATTGGATATAATGATCTTCTATGGATCTATTACAAAGCCCCATCTGGTAGTCGCTCTATTCCTCTTCTATGTGGGAGGAAGTGGACACGCACACTGGACTAAACCAGGCATCCTGCTTCAGACACTGCCTTTTTGACACAACAAGTCTAGACGCAAAATGCAGACATGCGCTCACATACGCACAAACGCGGTTTTAGATAGCACCCATTGCAGCAGAAAGTAATTGGGGTAATTTATCTTTTGCCTTTTGACTTGCCTTTCTCTTTTTCCTTCCCTCCCTACCTCCCTTCCTTCCGCCCTCCCTCCTCTTCGTACTCACTAGAAACGCCAACAGTATGTCTGGGTACAGGCTTGCCTGTCCACCTGCCTGCTTCAGAAATGGCACGGCCTCACCTTTCACAGAGCCAGCCTCTCACCCACCACTCTGCCCCTTCACAGCCCCTGAATATTTCATTTGTTCGGCTCCTTTTGTGCCGCTTTCTCTGACCACACTCACAAAAGCGCAGCATCCCGCCTCGTACAGGCGATAGCCTCTCCGGCATTATTTATGTCTTCACCGTGTTAATCAGCATGAAGAATCATGTTTTTTCTTGATGATTTATGAAATTTGTTAAAGCCTTTTGATTAATGCATGCCAACACAAGACTTGGGGAACCCTAGTTTTAAAAACCGTCGTGCTCAGCGAGTGGACCATGCGGGATGATCTTCAGTCATAGAGTTTATTTAGCTTTAACTAAGGAACATGTTTTGAGTACAAACGTGATCCTTTTTTAAAGATTAGAAGATTCCGATTCTCAGACCTGTGAAGTCATCTGGAACAATTTTGACTCCTTGCTTCCCATTCAAATATACAAATCCTCAAGGTGTTTTCATCTGCCCAATAACATTACTTTTGAAATACATAAAGTTAGATTTTGGAAATTGAAAGAATTAAAAAAATTTTGCATCCTTGACGATCTTGTTACAACTAATTGGATTGTAATGTTGCAATACTTGTGTTTCGCATGAAGATCCAAGCTTTAAGTGGTGTGTGATAATAATAGTAAGAATCGCGCTGTATTAAGAGGCTATAGCTGTCCTGAAGTCTCCCAAGGGTTTGTGGTTTGGCTCATTCCACTCCACATGAGAGCACTCTATTTGAAATGCTTTGGAAGTCTCAGATTCTCCTTTTTAAATAAATAAATCAAGTTAAATTGACTGTCAGCTGGTTGCGATAGCAACATTGTCAACAATTTAGGTGTCCTAGGAAGTGATTCTATGAATAGTCACTAGACATTGGGTTAATGCGACTTTTAGGTTAAAAGAGCTCATTTTCTCCTAAATAAGCTTAAATGTGCGACTTACTGTTAGACTTCGCAACTAGTACGTCGCTTCGTGCTTGCGTTTCTGCTGAGATGTTTAGTTCTACTGGATAACACTTTAGCGTAACATATGTGCTACGTCTTCAACGATTATCTGGGTACAGATTATGGGATCGTGTTAATCTTTCATGCAAAATACTGTACCACAAATAAATGGGTTAGGCCTATGAGGATGCAGATGACTTTGGCACTTAAAGCTCCGCTGGACGGCATGGCCTCTGGATAACACCAGTAGACCCTTAATCCTCCTGCATGTCAGAGATGTCTGCTCTATCCCACCACTAAACTTCCCTTTTTCTTCAGGATAGACCCAAGGTGCCGCAGTCTGGTAGTAGGGAAACAGCAGTCCAGCTATCACTTGAGTCGATTTCTCCAGGGATCCAAGTGGTAAATGAGCCCAATCCGCGTTCGACCCCAGTTTCTTCCTTTTAAAAATAAATTTTCAATTTTTCAAGAATTCTAAATGCAAGATTTTCTTGTGCAGAAAAGATTTTGTCCGACTTTTGCTATCATTTAATTTTATGAAAGATGCTTTGAAATCAACTTTGCGTTCGCGGTTTTGAAGGCTCGCTACGTCAGCATTAAACTCTTGATGACAGCAAGCACCAGTGTCACTTAACCAGTCTTTCCAACGTTGCTGATGCTGGCAGCGTTTTTTAGGAAATAGGTGAAAATAGTTTTACCGTTTTCTTAGTGGGAAGGGGGGTTGCACAGCAATCTTAGCAACATCCAATTGCCTCATCTCAGTAGCGTACATTCTCAATCCTCGAAGAGGTTCGTGCACTCTTAACAAAGTTTGCGCCAGTTCTGGCAAAATTGACATCTAGCAAAGGAAAAGAGTGTTCAAAATACTTGTTTCCCTGAATTAGCTACTTCTTCATACTGTTTTACCCCTTTCTTAGGGAAGGGTTGTTACAGCATTTAACACATTTCCCACTTAACAATAACATGAAGGGACTTGATGTCGCACCTTTTAAACAGTATCCTTTTCCTCTCCTTTATTCTCCATCACATACCTTTCTGCCAGCACAGCAGCACCATAACCCGCGTGGGAGAGGGAGGCTAAAAACTAGCATTTAGCTCTTTGACTTAACGTGTGATTTATGACTTTGAACTTTGGTAAAAAAGAAGGGGAGAGATATGATTCATTAAATAATTCCGCATTACAAGTTTGCCAGAGGGTGGTGGGGGACGGGTGGGGAGCAGGAATGGCGAATGATTCACTGCATCTTGTTTAAAATAGCGCTATTCCATTTTCCTTAAACACAACTGAGCGGCACTTCGCTCCTCATCTTCCATCTCTTGGAGGCATCAATTGAATCAATCGATTCACTGACTCCTTCGTTAAGCCAATTAAATGTAAATCGACTTTCAGTGGGGCTATTTTACAGTCTCCCTCTGTTCACTTTTTTACTTTAAGCGTGATCAGTAAGATGGTCTAAATTTTAATGCGCAAAAGCAGTCTTCACCTTGTTTCTCCTCACCCATTTAAGCAGGGCTACCGCCATTTCCGAATTTCAGACTCCCTTTTGTTCTGTAGATCGGTTGTTATGACATCCCATTAGCACGCATTAAGCGATGACAGTTGGGACTGTCTTTAGGCTGGCAGTACTCCACCCTCCCCTCGCTCCTTCCTCCCTCTCCATCTGTCGTGCCCATCTGACCGTCGAGTCTATGTAGAATGCCGAGCTGGGGAAAACCGAAGCATTTAATTTGAGGAAGTCGTCCTAATTGGAGATTCTCGAGATTTTCAGTCATTGGTTTTTTATAAAAATTTCGAATTTAAAATATCTAAATCTCGCCTTTTTGCTGGGAATGCAAAGAGGTGTTTTGATTGGTTCAATTTTAAGTATGTGTGCTTCAGTTCCAGGGAGACTTTTTTGAAATAACCAAAATACCAGCCTAGGATTAACGTATTTACTCCCTCTCCCGTCGTAAACACTTTAATGGAGGCGATAAAAGGGAGGCGTAGGAACAGGTGTGCCATTAGCGACCGAGACAGAGGTCTTGTACACCTTCAAATTGGGGATGATATCTCCACGCCGTCGCTCCTACGCTAGACGCTTCTTTCATGTCTCGTACTTTTTTCAGAGTTTACAAATATTTTTGCAAAGATACCTTACAACATCGAAAAACAGGTCTTTTCCAGCTCGTTTGAAGTAAGATGTCATCTTCTATTTTTGACAAAAAACGCCCCTTGCTTTGGCAAATTCACAAACAACTGTGAGCTATCTGAAGTAGCGATAATTTTGGGGGCTTGCTAGGAAAGCTTAGTTCCTTTGAAATAGACCTTTCGATTTGCTATATAACTCATTAATAAAAGTTAGCAAACAGAGGAGCAGTCGTAATGCATTAAGCGCTGTGAAAACGTCTTTTATCAAACCTTATTTTTGTTGGTATGGCGGTTGGACCCATGTTACTTAGTTTGACTTTATTTTGAAATTACGAGCGGGTTCCTTTATTTGACTTACGAGTATACCTTGTCTAGATGGCTAGTAGGATCGACGGTCAGTAAGTCCAGAAACAATACCCTAAGCAGTGAATTTGAGCTAAGAATTATTCTAAAGAACCGAACTTGACTCGCATACTCACTCACACACAAACTGCGACAGCCAACTATGAAAGACTAAAAGAGCCAGAAGGTTCAATGCTGCTCGTGTTCAGAGGATGTTCCTTTGCCTAATGGTCAGGAAGCCAAATTTAAAAAAGGGAAAGTCGAAAAGGGGGAAGTACGAAAGCTAGTTGGCGTTGTAGGCAAATCGGCCGTTCGTCTTTAGCCAGGTTAATGCTTGACCAAAGAAATTTCCCCTAGCGAGGGTTTATTGCCCTCTCTATACCATATAATTTCATGTTGCAGGGCTCAAAGAAACTGCCCAAATAGGGTGTGGTTTTAAGAGTTTAAAAATAAAATTTTATCACAAGGCTATTAGTGAATAAACATTATTCCTACAATATAGTATAATTTGTTCACCTTCAGTAAGGCTGTATTTGCAATTTTTAGGCAGCTTTGGGATCTTTGCAAAGCAGTGTAAGGTCATGGGTAGAGTTAAGTAAAATATTTACTAAACACACCAACGCCCATGATTAACTCGTAGACACCATAAATTTGTTGACCTGGACTAAACCTAATTATAAATGAGTTGAAAGGGTGGCGCCATGATTCTAAAGTGGTATCACTTAAAAATCTTTTTCCCTTCAAATTTAACCATAGTAACCTGTTGTTATTTGACTTGGCCAAATATTCATGGAAGTTCGACAGTAATGCGGTAATGCGGTCCATTAATGGGCTTTTAAGACCGTTTCCCACTGGAAGAACAGATACGTTTTCCCACTTTGAAAAAGGTCCAAACTTTAACAGCTTTCAAGTCGTTATGTACAGTTGACAAGCTCAAGCAGTCTACCCCTTCCCCCTGTCTCCGGCATGTTGCTAATCCCTTCTGCCCAATTCTACACACGCACACTTTCCCATGAAACCTGTAACCAGCAGTGGTAATGCTTTCGCACGCGTTCACCGCGCACGGTGGGGTTGACCCGCGGGGTGTGCGGTGTGGTGCAGTGCGGACTGCGGAACCACACCGAACCGCAGTTCTCTGAGTCATGAGTGTCCTGTTACCGGAGTGGGAGACGGGGTGATTAGTCAGGAATTTGATCACTCTGTGAAAGTAAATCTTTTTTTCTGGTGTACACGAAACCACAGTTCAGTTGTGCCCAAGTCAAAAGTCTTGCTTACTCACTTCACCTCTTCTCAGTTATTTGAAAATATGCTTCCAACACACTTAAGATGAGTAAAGACTCTGAAGAAGGCTACTTAACAGAAAGCTCCACAGTGTCTACGATGAGAGGGAGAGTAAAAAGGTGGTGAGTCGCTTTTTCGGGGTGAATAATGAAATCAAGTGAGCAACTGATGGTTCAATAACTGCTATTTACAGTTTTTGAAGGTAGGGGTTTAGCTATTTTTGGTGTGGATATTTTGTTTGTCATTACACCATATCTCTTGAGGTAGGGGTTCTCCGGCGCCACTAAGATGCAACCATTTACTAGAACTTGTTTATTTTAGCTCGTACATATATTAAAACAGCCCTACGATGAAGACTTAAAGGGCATAAGGGCAATGTAAAGCCGAATGGACGATTTATTGAGGTGTTTTTGGGGACCACCCCATTGCGGAACCGGTACCCAGATTTTCTGCTTGATTTTATGTGGTAGATTGGCAGAACAGTCACTTCTGAATTCTCTTTGCTGGCTGATTGGAAATGTTTCTTCAGTTGCCCAAAAGAAAATGTCACGTATACAGGCAAAAATATTCTTCTTTTGGGTTAGTTTGCCATCTTGCCATATTACTGGTCACCTACAATCGATGTAATTGCATCACTTGTGGAAAATTTGAGGCTGACTATTTCCATTTACTGTTCACACATAGAAGAACTTACCTATCTGCCTATAATTGTCTCCAGTAAAAAGCCATCGCTCAGTAAAAAGTTGCTTATTTGAGGATCCGTCCTTTAGACAGGGATTGAAACGGACTGCTCGTCAGTCAAAAAAGTTTATTGCAATAAAGCTTTTAAAGTAGCGAACAAAGTATCGACGGCGAAGTAAAAACCCACTTTGCAGCAAGTTATCGGTATTCGACCTTGAAGCTGACACCCTTTTGCTGGGTTAAGACTTCTAGTGGATGCTATTGAGGCGATTTGTCAAAAGCAATTTAAAACCATTTAATTAGCCGATCTGTCATGCTACTGACCAGCAAAAATCTCATTTAAAAGTAGTGACGGATGAATCTTGGTTACACCACCCAAGGCCAATGTATTCCCTTTTGTAACCAGTAAAATGGCTGAGAAGTATCCAGATTCTGTCAAAGATTATGGCTTACAGTTTGTGCCCATGATTAAGGATGCATGTAGATTCTTCTGTCAAGTCAAGCTAATAAAAGAATTAGATAGCTTTGCATTTTGATCAAACAGGAGATGGATGGGGCTCAGAGTCTACCCTATTCACATGAAGGCAAAAAACTCCTCCATTATTTGATTTAGCTAGCGATAGTAATTAAATTGAATAAGGTTAATTAATAATAACTTTTTATTTAAAAGATCAGAACTATGCTAGGGGGAGATAGGATCAGGCGTCCAGAAAAAAAATTTGCCCAGAAAAAGGCAACATCAAAGCGACGCCCAGAGGAGAACATGAATGATTACGGTGATTATTCTTAATGGCGTCAGGAGAGGAGGGCAGTGCTGCTTACAGCCATTTGAAGTGACTGCTGAAAAAAAAGCATTTTTACGCTAAATTTTGCTTCGAAGTAGCGCTAAGTCAGACAAAGACACCTTATGGTGATACAGGTTTCTCCCTGCAAAGGGATTAAAAGCAAAATTTCAGTGTCGATGCACTTGATGGTAGCCCTGGCAATACCTTCGGTGTTTCCCAGACGGTTGTTCTTGCCAGGTTGTTCCTATCGCTCTATAGCATAGCTGCTTAAGCTAACAAGTGAGCCAGTTTCAGTTGTACATAAAATATAAAAAAGTCAACATGAATTGTTCATGATTATTAGCCTGCTGCCCTTTCATCATGCAGCTGGATAGTCTTCATTGTCTCCTTGATTTCTTCATAGATCGGCGAAACGATAAACAAGAACACTTCACTGCTAGAATGAGGGTTTTTGAAAAAAGGAAGTTCGGGCTTTATATCTTGTATTCTTCTTTCTTTCTGGCATATAATTATTTAGATAATTTGCTTTTTTTCAATGGACTTCTATAGATGGAGAGGTGATATGTTGCTCCATTGGAGCAGTAACTTCAAATTCTTTCATTTTTGCTTAAACCCGTATATACGAGCATTAAAAGGAGGCCATTTTCCACCAACTGCTATGCCAGCTCTCAGGATGCTGAAAGAGAACTTGATCACCACAGCCCAGATACCTCGCCCTTCTGATATGACACCTTCAGGTGCACCACCGAACTAACCAATTTGACCGCTACTCAATACATAAACTTCCATCATTCCACAACTAAGAAAATCACGCATTTTTTTTTTGTTTCAAAGTCAACTAATCTGCTTTGAGTGCGACCCGGTGCACCTGACCATCTCAAGTCGTAAAAGAAAATGTGTCAAGAATTTGTCACTTCAGGCTCAGACCAGCAGGCATATGTGATGCCGACGGTGATTATATGATGACGCTTATCAGCATGTTTCAGAATTTTTTTCAATTTGCAACAAAACTAGGAATTTGCTATATTAGCGTGGTTCAGTTTTGGGGCATTTCCTGCTCATATTCCATTTCAAGAATTTTTTCTTAAAATAAGTCTCTTTCTCTTTTGTCCGTCATTCCACGACGCTCCACGCCGCCGATTGCTAAATGGCTGAGCACGCTCCCGCCTCACTTGCACCGCTGGGGATATAAACCCTTCATTCATGAATAATGTCGCTCGCTGTGTGCGTGTGGCCCCTTTTGACCCTACCCATCAAGTCCATCCCTTTAGAGGTTATTGATATAGCAATCAAAAGGCTTCAATGCAGATCCAGAAGTTACGCATGCAGCAAGGCAATCATCCCCTTTCCACTCTGGCGACATGATGTAATGGACTTAATGAAGTGGAATGGATGATTGGGAGATAAAACTACTTCTTTTTTTGTCGATTCATGGAACCTTCTGCCTATCATTATTAAGACAGCATTCGCAAGATCCATTCAACCAAAGAAACATTTTATAATGCTTTGTTTTCTAACGTGTCGTGTTAGTTGCGCAGGAATTGAAGAGCACAGACATTTTACTTCCGCCGAGCGCCTTGGCCTGCTGGGTTATATTAGTAGATCCCTCAACCCATCTGTACGTCAAAAATACCTATCTGTCCGAGTATAATGGTTTATTTCGTCCTCAGAAAAGTCCTGCGACGCTACAGCATTACTTTTCCATCATTCAATAGACTGACAGGAACCGATGGTGCTGCTGTGTTTGTAACCATTTTCAAATCTCCATTTTCGGTACTACCGAATCACCACATCATAAAGATCTCTTGCAAAAGGGAATGAAGCAAATGCACCATGATGTCTTTTGCCAGTCTTATTGGTTAATAAACAGAGACCTAGGAATCTCTCAAGATATTTAAAGGCATGTGATCCTAGCAGTTGCCTCAATGTCCATTTAGGGTAGGTCGAGGGACCGCAGTTATAGGTAACATGGACGACTCACAATGCCACCACTGTAGGAACCGGTTAGCGGGTGACCGAAAAGTTTAACGCAGTTACTTGTGGAATTAAGGAGGCTAAATGTCAGTCAGTTAGAGGGAACTCGAATCCAGCAACGAATAATAAGATCATTTTTCAAAAAGATAGACATCGCAGTTCCAGCAAGTAACTTGGGGTTTAAAGCATGGCTGTTGCACATATGGTTTTAATTTAATTTGACATCAAGGCAACCTTTCTTGATTCCTCATTCTTCATTTTCCCAAAAAGTGATGGGCATTAAATGAACAGGAAATGGGATTTTGAGATTCACTCTGCCTCCAGGTTGATGTCTCAAGATAGATCGTTTTATCAGTCGAAAAAGGAAGCATCATTCTCCTTTCCCCCCCTCCCCCGCCCCTCCTTATCCCTTCTGTTCTCCCGACCATCAGTATCCTTGCCAAAGAGGAAAATGGAAAGAGCGAGAGAGTAATAGAGACAGTAGAGCGAGAGGGTAGGAAAGGTCATAGCAATGAGAAAGAGAATAGTCCAGAGTGTGCCTTGTCAGTGTCTGCCTATGCATGGATTTCCTGTTTTTGATGTTCGCCCGTTTTAGACAACGGGACGAGAAAGGGATGTGACCCTATTGTACATGTGCCGTTGCTTGGGAGAGTTTAACAAGACAATGTAAAATTTCGGGAACGGTAGTCCTAAATATTAGCATTTGTTTTCTAAACATCCCCATGGTCTAGTTCATTGCTCATCCTAATCGTGCGAGTTTGTTTGCGAGGATCAACTAAAGGCCTTTAAAGCCTCGAAAATACGTTCAGTTGGAGAGGCCCAATCGTAGCACCCAGATCCTCCCTAAGGGCATTGCACACCGTACGATTCCGGGTAGATCTTCATCAAAGTGGTCTCCAGGAGATTTGGCAGGCTGTTAACGGAAACGACAGGGATGGAATGCCATGATCGAAATCTACGGGGACTGAAAAGCTCGTGTAGTTCATTGTCCAATTACAAGGGATACTGGTCTGTTTCGTCATTATACTTTTCTTGCATATTAATATCAAGTGCACAATATGGAGACACAAAGTGCTGTCCCCAGCGGCGCAATATATCAATCGCGTACAATAACTGCGCCTTTCTAACCATGAAGTAGCGGTAACCGGCTTCATGGGCGCCATCGGGAGCAGGACAAATTTATGACGATCTTCTGCGGTGTAGTGAATGATTTAATAGTGGTAATACCAAACTCCTCCCTTGTATTGCTGCATCGCTTGCTCAAAAAGCGAATGATCCTAATGATTTGCAGTCATAAACTGACCTTCGACAGGGTCTGACCCGTGAATCGGCGAGACGTTACTGCCGAGCAAAAACGATGTACTTTGTCCTCAGAAAGCAACTCCCACTCAAGTTATATGGCAAAGGCATCCTCTGCCTTACCTGTACACTGGTAAGGGCTTTGCGGGCTTTGATTTCATGGCCTTACGAGATTGTATAGTTCTCTCATACCTTTTGTTTAGAATGGCTGATTCACTTAGCGTATAAATCTTGATAGAAGGCTTTGCGCATAGAACAGGATGTTGTGAAAATAAGAGCTTATAAAGATTAATCTACTTTGGCATTTTGCTTTGTGGGTAAATTTCAAAATTCACATAGACAATGGACCATGAAGTTATGCAAGTCTTTAATAAACCTGATCAAAGTCGATCCTAACTCATTCACGGACGAAGTTACTCTTCAACTTGCTTTCCTATACGATACTTTTCCGTAGTTATTTTAAGAAATCGTGTGTCTTATGAGTCGGTGATTTCTCTGTTCGTTTATTCCATAGCCTAGTGCTCGCACAATCCTTTGCATAGGACGGGTAATTTACTTGGTCTATACACGGTTAAAGAGGCCCCCTCTGTAACTAAGTGAATTCTGTAATTGAAGGTCAGTAAGAAACGGATCTACTATCGGCAGGTATATTGAGCCTTGTTTGCAAGAGAAGATTTCATTTCACTTCTCTTGCCGGAACATAAAAGCCTGGCAGGCCCTTAAGTGCAGAGTTTTTTGAGTAAAGGCATTCCGTATTCCTTGAGGCAGTTTTTGACAAATTGGTGTTTGATTTCCCTGCGAATAGTAGCACTGCCCTCAATATTCTTCATTAATCCTGAAAGGGGGGGCTAAAATAAAAGCCTAATGCTTCACCTCCAAAGCTTTGCAGAAATTTTCTATCGTTAATTATCTTAACGATATGAATGTTCAGCCTCTCTTTCGTCAGGATGGCTCATGCAAAGTTATTGCCCGTATCAAGCCTAGATGGTCATTTGGTTCCACTGAAAGGCTTTTCCACTTCCTCAGTCCGAATTCCAGCCACCATCAAATACCTCAAAAATCTCGAGCTGGGTAGTCTTGAAATAACTTTCTTTAAGAATTTGTGTTGTAATCAATGGGATTAAAATAGCCAGACTTAGATGGGTTTGCTAGAGTTTTCTAACTTGGGTAAAAGCCGTATTTTACTCCGGACTGGCGTGTTTATATAGACATGATAGAGGAGCTATCGGACTTTTCTACTCCGCAAAAGCCAGCAAAAGTATCGACATCAATGTGGATTCAGTAGGAGTGGAGAACAGAAGTTGGAATGCTTGGACCTAACATTGTTTACCACAAACTTTCATAAAACAGCTCATCCGCCTTGCAATGAAGCGATATGGACAAATGGTTTGAATGAGGGAGTTTCATTAGCTGTTCTCGAACTCATTACCAGCCTTAAGGACCAAGAGCCCCCACGGCCGGAACTACCCCTACAGCCGGGAGCCGGCGCCAAATACGACGGTGGCGGTGGTGATAGTGGAGATGGTGGACACATGCAACAGAGGTCGACGCACCGTCGGCATGTGCGCGATATACTCGCCACAAAAACTCCACCATATCGCTGATTGGCGTTGTGTGTATGTGGAGCAATTGCATACACAAGGAGTAGCACGCGCGCACCTTCAACTGGAGCGCATTTCGTGTACGCGCAAACGCACTAGCGCAGAGACCTTCGCACCGCGTGCACGTACGCACGCACATACGTGCGCACACGCGCGTGCGTTCAGCTATTAATGTCATTCCTCTTTCTCTGTCGCCCTCACTTCGTGCGCCTCTCCGGCTCTGGCTCTCTCTCTCTCTCAGACTCTGCTGGCTCGCTTGCTTATATGCTGAAGTGTGATTGCATTTCCTCCTAACATACTCCATCCCACTTGTACACAAGCCGCTATGACCTAGGATTGCCTCGCAGGCCAACATAGCCACAGTCATGGAAATCCCAGTCTTTTGTCTTCTCTGCTTTCTGCTCAACATCTTCGGTGAGTCATTATACCCTCGTGGTATATTACCCCTGTTTATGAGTTTTCTGTCCCCATTTTCATTGTGGGTGGATGTGGTCTTTGTATGCGTCTACTACTGTGTGTACGAGTGCATAAATTTTATTACTGAGGCAGTTTTATTGTTCTTCTGGCGTACGCCTGCACATTCACACACACACACACGTTCAAACACACAAGCGGGCGTTCCGCCGTCGTGGCCTCGTTTGCAGACACACACGCACATACACACACACAACACATTTCAATGAGAAGACATCAAACAAGTCATCATCATTACAGCCCTTCCACATGTCGTGTGTGCACCCACGGTAATAAAAGTCGTAATATGTTGTGATTACGCGGAGAGGAAGACAGATGGACGAAAGTCGTAAAGCGATTAAATAGTTGCCAACTTGACGCAAAGTGGGACCTGCTGGCCAGAAAACACTTAGTTCCCACTCATTTGATTTGCTACCTGATGCCTAATAAGGCTGTGGTCGACCCATAGAAGAAGGCTACTCCTGGCCAACAGCAATTCGATTGA
Organism: Taenia solium; assembly: GCA_001870725.1. Lineage (NCBI taxonomy): Eukaryota > Metazoa > Platyhelminthes > Cestoda > Cyclophyllidea > Taeniidae > Taenia > Taenia solium. The sequence continues at coordinate 9,974 of MIEF01009346.1, read as the reverse complement.
TTGGTTGGGCAGTGCGAAGACAAAGAATGGGAGAGGCATCGGCGGAGGCGAATCACGACTGTTTTGGAAGGAAAAAAGGGCAAGCAAGCGGACGGTACGATGCTCCGTCTCTTGTCGTTTTCACTCTTTCTCCTCCTCCGCCTGTCTTGTTCTTTTGCTCCTTTTCCTTTGTCGTGCTGTGCCAAGGCTCCACCAACACTGCCGCTGCTTCTCTATTTCATGTTGCAATGAGTGCTTTTTTCCTAGTGCAGGGAAAAATAGTCTCCTGCAGGTCGTTTTTGTACAGCCGTGAGTAACTCTCACTGTCTGGTGTCACGACTTAGTCACCGAGAGTCGACACAGCAACAAAACAGAATCGACGACGAGCTCACTGGTTCAAGGTACCTCGTTTTGGTCCAAACATTGTTTGATTCCATCCTTTCAATCTGCCTCGGCTCTATTTCGATTGGTGTGAGGGTGAGGAAGCAATCGCGCTAATTACCCGGCCTTTGTTCGCAAGACGGGGCTGACGATAAGGCTATTATTTACAGTTTAATGGGTGGACAGTAGAAGCAGAAGTGTCCGCGGCTCTTCTCTACATCTGATATTGCAGGATTGTTAAAAGCTTTGTTCTTTTTAAGTTCTTCCTGGAATTTCGTGCTACTGGTGCGTATCCTAAGTCTGCACTTTAAGTTGAGTTTGTCCATCAAGTTTACAACATGTGTTTGCAGATGTCTTGGAAGCATGCGTAGGCGCGGTTTTGAGCTTTCTGATAATTTCATAGCGGCTGTAGGTGAAGTTAAGCGCTTTCCACCCACTAAAATGGCAGTTTTAGACCGTGTCTTGTAGACCTATTTTCGATGTAGGAGTTGAACTGAGAGGAGGCGGCCTCCGAAACTCTCGTTTTGCGATACTCAGACTTCCCGGACTTGAATAATGTGGCAGCAGAATTTGCTGGCTGACGATTGCATTAATCAGCAAACCTCTAAATTAATAGATTGAGGTTGGGGGCATTTTGAATCACCCAGCTCAGCCATCATGTCCTCATTTACATTAAAACAACAAGTGTGCCTTCCGTTTTGCACAGCAAACTGGCAGCCAGCTAGACAGGTGTATGTGCAATTTCTCGACAGTCCACAAGTTAGCATCCTGTTTATGTATCCACTATTCTGTCTTTGAGGCGTAGCTCCTCGTTCTGTTGCATCTGCCTCTCTCCTTGCAAAAATCAAAGACACCGTTCCTCCAGTGTCTAGCTTGACCTTTGGATTGCCGGCTTTCAAAAGGTGTGTTCAAACGCCCTTCATAGTAGCAGCCTCTCCTCAATTTTGTTGTATTCAGCGCGCAGTGCACATTGTAGTCCGATTTAGTGTCTTCGTTCAAATAGTGACGTCCAAGTTAGTTGTGTTTCTCTAATTTGAGTTAGCGCAATACTCGGTATCTCTGTGTCGTCTCCCCTTTGTTTTCGGGGACGCTTGCGTTTATCCACTCCCTATTCTTGAGCCAGAAGTCCCACCATGATGTAGTTCTCGTAGTATGACCGAGGGGTCGAAGAGAAAATCGAGTCCAATAAATTCGCTACCGGATGCATGCATTTGCCTTGCGATTTGTAGCAGGTTTGCAAAGTACCCCACGCGTCCTGCACCCACACCCTCATGCATGCGCACACATGGTTATGTCAAGTGGGCTTGTCTCAATTACTAGGTTCAATTCCCACCCTAAACGTGTTCTGCGGTATTTTTTTCTGATTTGCACGCACTGTGGAATCGTGCATATCCTCGCACTCACTCATCCCAGACCACCAAACCATACATTCAGGGGTGTAAAAATTCTTCCATTTCGAGAACTAAGGCTCGGTATTCGTAAAGCTACATTGACCACGGGATTCTTGCCTGAATTCCAACTTTCTGTTTAGGGATAGGGCCTGTGGTAATATGGTCATAGGTACTTAAAATACTCAATATTTTTAAACTCGTCCATCCGATTTCACTTCCTACCTCAATAAGCTTAAGGGAGGCGCGCTAAATGGCTCATTAAAAAACCCTTCAGTAAGAATAATTTCAGCATTAAGTAGAAGTGGGTGGATTTCTCCTTAAGGATGCTTAGGCTTTTTTTCGCATTCCCATGCTTCATGTTTAAGGCTTGAGGCTTCCTTATAGCTCATACTTTGGCGTAGGGGAACATTCCTCACTCTACGGCTTTGTTGACGCTCTGATATTTCCATAAATTAGAAACGGGGTGTTTGTTGTGATGGAGGTTTGGGTAGCGCGTATGACAAATGGATGCGCTCCTAATGCATACAGCTGTGGCCCGGTGATGAAGAATGCTTTGAGCATAGGGAGAGGGGGGAAGGAATGACGGTTAATTCCGCGCCAGTTTCGTTTCTGATTGGTGTCCCTACCTTCAAAAGCACACGCACTACTCAACTGGACTTGCCTGAAAGTTCCCTTTCTTAAGTGTGTCAAACGTTGAGCAGCAAGTGCGGCTTACCGACAAATCATCCACCAACTTCCCCAACCCAGCAACCAGGCGCAAGACAACGAGCAGCTCTTTATGACTCAACACGTCATGCAGCAAGTCAACCGTTCGATTCGACATATGGTGCCTCATTGATGGTCAGTAGACAAGACAACCATATGAACGGCCTTCACCTCCTCCCCCACCCACCCACTCAGACACTAATGCCCCTGGCCGGTGTGTTTACCAGTCTATGAGCTTGAATTTAATCCGACACCTCGAAGTTTCTCTAGGCACAGGCACAAATACCTTTTTGTGATTCAGAGATGTGAGTTTCGGGTGGGCGGGAGGCGATGAATTGATTCACTACTCCCTTTCCGTTTTTTCACGTACCTGTTCCTACGTGGATCGAAGAGGATCGAAGGTGATAGCATTGAAGGAGAAACGACCAATTACACCCTGTGGTCCGGAAAGTCGCAAATCTGAGAGTAGAAAGAAAGGGTTGAAAGACAGGAAAGGCTCATGCAACTTCTGCCTGTTTCAAGAGGCGGAAGAGGTAATTTAGATGATCCTACAGCACTTGAAGCGAAAGCTTATCCTGTGTCATTCGTTCAAAAGCTGATCGCGTCTCTTACTAGCTATCATCACGAGGTCAAACGTCTGTGAGTGTGCAGGCCTTCCGCGCATGTCAATCGTCAAATGGATTTACGAACACCGTTGGGCGTCGGTATCGCGCGCACGCCGCTGTTTGGACGAGCTTCCGAGTCGCGCGGTATTTTGACAGCCACAACTTGCGTGGGGGGACGGGGCTTGGTAAACCTCGCTTTTACTTTCTCTTGGTCTGACGGCGAGTCCATCAAAATGCAAAAATGCCGCGTTCGGCTTAGACGGTTTTGCGGCTTGTCATTCCGCGCACACACACAATACAGACTGTATTGGACCCATCGCTTGTCAATAGATTTGACTTGCCATCTATGATGCATCATTTAGACGTCTGATTTCTATTCATTCCGATTCATCTGAGGCAGTAGGTTTGTACAGCTGCCACCAGATTGAAGTAATTGTCAGATCGGTTGTTCCGTATATGGAAAACGAGCCCCAGCTTTGGCTGTTCGACCAACGTTCCGGGTTATTTAACATCAGTTCCAGCAAAATTGAAAATGCCATAATTAGGCGCGACTTGAAGTCTGGACACTAGAAGACTACAATGAATATTTCCATGGTGGGATGTCGTTCAATATGGCGAATTTGATCAATCTCCTGATAGCGTTGCTTGGGCCTGCTTATAAAATGAAGAGCTGATTACCTTCTTTGGCACAATGTGACCTCTTGGTTCATTTGAATCACATTCATCAAAAGACCTTTATTAAGTCCTCACGATTCATTGGCGGATTCCCTGGTTGCTGCATTTAAGCCGTGTGTTGAAGGTCGGTAGAAGCGTACGACAAGGTGAGGCATCGACTTCCATGATTTTCAAAACCATTCCAACAAATCTTTTATTAAAAGGTAGTTAGACCTGGCCCCAACTGAAATGGGCTGCCCAACGAGGCATTCGGCTCGTTGTATACACCATTCGAATGCTCTTTTCTCTAGCCAACTTTTTGAGCACCGCCAGATTCACTAAAATGTCCTGAGTTAACGCGAATAACGTCAAGGTACAGATGCCCTGCGATCACATTAATGGCACTGGAGTAAGAGAAGGGTAGATAGGCATTTATCCGTCGAAGAATTGACTCCAAAGCCTCAAATATGGACGTGAGGGGAAACGGTGCCGTGTTCTCTTACCCAGCGTGTGCACAGTGAACATTTCCGTGTACTCTTGTGTGCGTACGTACATGTAAACAACTTCCACCTTCCCTCACCATAAGTCGTGTTCCTGAGGTGTGTGTACGTGGGATTTTAAGAATGGAAAGTTGCTGTTTAGCACTGCAACCACCATATTTAACTCGTCAATATTGTTTAGGATTCCGCCTTGCATGATTTCACCACGGACTTTCCCCAACATCCGGTTACTGCAAGGCTATATCATCTTTCATTGTTTAGTTGCAAGGCTTAAGTTTTTCCCTCCCTGTCGGTGATGGTAGTGGCAGAGGCAGCAGAAGAGTCCACGGCGGCAGAACCAGACTGAACAAAGTTGCGCAGATCCTTTTTCTCTGCGAGGGCAATGCGCAATTTCTATAATTAGCATTGCAAGTCAGATGAGTAATTCTGATAAAAATTACTGCTGAAATATGGAATTCCTCTTCCCGCTCCGCTGAAACCGAAATCCTCACTGTTGAGGGTGGGTTTATACTTGTAAACGACTTCGTCTGAGCACGTTTGGAGGGTCGCTAAAACTCATTCCTAAAATCCTTTTTCCACTGAACGACAAAAGGATGTGGATTCCCCAAGCAAGTGCAGTTGCCTTGTTACACAAGCAGATTCAATGTTTTGAGCTGTGCTGCTTGTGATCGTTCGCGTTTGATTAGGCTCACTTGCGACAGCCTCAGCACTAATTCCTGTTCCTCTCCTCTTTCCACGCCACCTTCCTTTCTCCATTTGGGGAAATAGCCATATGCGTGTCTGCGTGCACCCACTGCCGATAATTTTAGCTAAAACGCTGGGCTATGTTTGTTGAACCTTACCCTCCGTCACAACTTATGAGGAGTAGGGTGAGTAAAGCCTGGTCTATCTCATCATATTTGCTGCTTTTGTCGTCTCCTTTGTCCACATCTACGGATTCGCCCACCTGAAGGTCCACTCGCCTACTCACGCTTTTGCTCTACACGCAAATACATACTACGGGGAATAATGAGTTTTCCTTACCAAATTAGTGGCAATAATTTATGCGCCCCTAACCTATCCCAGCCTCTATTCTTCCCACGTCCCATGGGGCTGAGGAATAGTAGTGTTCTCGCCGTGGTGGAATGTGTTCGATCAATAAATGAACCATAGCAACACCTCTCTGCGGAGGAATAAAGTGGGGGAATAGTGGTGTGAGTCCGTGGTGGTGTTGGTATGTGCAGGCGGCCGAGATTCAAGCAAGGAGAGGTAAAGAGAAAAGGGAGGCACTAGCGCAACGGAGAAGTGCATGCACGAGTTGAGGAAAGGAAGGGTGGAAAGAGGGTAAGGGTGGAATGTGAAGTGCGCACATGCACGTGTATGTGCCGCTGAAACGGCGGCATCGGTGGTAGCAGCACCGTCAGCAGTCTTGCCCCTAGCAATGGTGGTGTTGTTTCACACTTTACCCTCCCCCCTCCCCCCCCACCTTTTGGTCGTGAGCCTGGCGTTTTTGCGTGGGTGTTCCTCCTGCCTCCAGCGTGTTGTGGCCTGCCTACCTGCCCATCCTATTAATCACGCGGTGCGCGGTCTATACGTTATTTTCTCCTCGCGCGACACAATGATTGAATGGACGTGTGCGCGTGCGCGCGTAGGTTGTGGAAGAAAACACGGGAACACTGTGACAAGTGGGGTGAAAAGTTGTGGCACTCATTGAGAGCGGGAGATCGTACACACTGATGACGCCGCGGGAAGTGGACCACTACCACGGCTGCTAATACTACACTCCCAGCAGCTACACAACTTCCTACTTAAACTATTCAGACAGCAGGAGAATTTCACCTTGATCGAAGCCCTTCAGTGCCTAACAGCGAGCAATTTAGCTGTTAGGGTAACGTGCACGCACTTGTCAACCGCTAATACTACGACGTGAGCTGGTGGTGAGCAGGCTCCCTTTCTCAGGTTGCAAAAACAAGTCGTCATCATCACTACACACAGAGCTGTCATTTTTTGACATCTTCGAGAGTGAGCACACGCGCATACACCAGCACCCAAACGTTGGGGCGGTGATGAGAATTGCAGTCACCTGACTCGGAGACGATCGATGAGCCACCGTCGCCACCGTCACCGCTCACAGACCGATTTTAAATTTAAGTTCAACAGGTAAACTGGCGGGTGGGGTATGAGAGGCCAAACCGCGATATGAGTCATTTGGAAAAAAAACACAGACAACGCAGTCTACCTCCCTTCGCGCCCATGGTTTGTTCTCATAGTTGGTTGTCGTGTTTCGCAGGCGCATGCATACACGCGAAAGGTAAAAAAGTGTGCTCCGCCATCTGCGCAAAGGTGGGTAAAAACTCTCTTCTTAAGGCTCCTCTATGTCATCGTGCGGAGTCAGACCCGTGGACTGACTCACCCCGCGTCGTCTACCAAAACACTTGTAGCTAGCACATGGCGTATTTACGCTGGACTGAGTAGATGCAGTTGCGAATAGGTGTCTCCGTCCTCCCATCAATTTGTTCTGTCCAAGCACGACTCACAAATCATCCGGGCTTCCGCTTGGTACTGGCCCCAAACCCCATCGATGGAGGGGGATATAGGACTCTTTTTATCGTTGTCTGAGAAGTTCGCGACGTGTGGTGCAATGGATTGATGGGGAAGAAACATCACTGACAGGTCGGCGAAGTGCCGCGTAGCGTTTTGACGAAACAAGCAATCATATGAAATAATTATGCATGCACGTTATCGATGCGACGCGGTTGATTTATGCGTCGTTTGTGTGCGCGCGGATTGTAAATCATTCAGTCATGAAGGTGTGGGTGAATGTGTTGGCCCACAGACGCGTGCAAGGTGGTGCAGTATCGTGGCGGAGTGGGCATCAATCACGGTGGGAAGTGCAGTCCTCGTTGTGTTAGTAGTAGACGACAGTCGTCATGCGCAAGTTGGTGGTGCTTTAATAACTAGCTAACTGTCCATCCAGTGCTTCGGCTAGCGAAAACACTGTTTATCCACAGTAAATCGACAGGCTAAAGTCGGTCAAATCTACTAGCGCGTGCTCGATATGGGATTGGTTGCCACAATTGGCAGCTATTCTGAATGTCTGTGTGGTAGGATAATTTGAGGGACAACGCCGTTCCCTTTGCCTGTGTATGAATTATTCACTAAAAATAGGCGTGGCGAGGGACGGGTTATTCGCGTGTCGATGTTGTGGTGGTTGTTTCGGCCTTGTCCTCCTCTGAGTGCTCCCATACCTGCGGATGGTCACGTGATACGGTCTCTGAGCCTCAAGTTCACTTGGCCGATCGCCCTGGGCGCTGCAAGGTGTGAGGGATAGACAAATTTTTATTACTCGTTCCATTGAGTGCTTTGGAATTTCTGTTCGACACAGCTATAATGCAGTGTGCATGATTACAAATTACGTCAAATTGACAATTGTCCGAGGATGACTTTTACGAGCTTTTAGATTAATGGTTCGACTGGAGTTGTGTGCGTATCTAGTCTGTTACTAAGCTGCGACAGAAAAAACAGCATCAGATCGACTGTTGCCCTTTAATCAGATGTTTGGTTTTTTAGACTCGCAGTGAGCACTTCTCTGGGCTGAGAAAGTGGGCGGATCGGTTATTGTTTTTGTGTGTACTGGTTCCTTCCCGGTATCACGCACCGACTCCACAGGTTTGTGCATGTGAGATGAACATGGCAATTAAAAGCGCAATATGCGTGTGCTGTTGAGTTCCTACCTGGTCTGTTCCCCTTTCCTGCATACAGTCACACAAATCAAATGCCAAAACCGGTGTGTTGTGTTTTACCTCGTACCTATAAATCTTTTATCACCGTAAACTCAACTCTGGAAATTTTAGTTTGGATTGCCAAGTTTTTGCTATCATCTATTGGTGAGTAGTGCTCCTCGATAGAATTATTCCAAACAAAAGAGAGATCTGTTTTCATTCTGACCTACTAGAGTGGCTACTGTGACACCAACCATCCCTTTTTACCTGCCTATTCATTATGGAAGGGAGAGGCCGCTTTTTGTGTTGAAGCTTCTTATAGCAAATGCTACTGATTATCTGTAAGTAGAACATATGCAGTGGCAGCTGGTAGAAATGGAATAGGTTTAACGACTTCATCTTAACCTGCCACCCAATGCTTTCTGAGAGTCCCCTCTGAAGTCGGAGAGAGTTAAGTGAATTTGGTTTCAAAAAAATCTTATTTTGGTGATTGGGGTGCTTAAGGTTTCCCACTTCGTACGGTTATTGCATTAACTTAGAAGGCACCTGTTTATGTCGCATTATCAATTAGTGTATCCAAGACCAATGTCTCCTATTTTGCGAGTAGTCTTGTTATTTTTATCCTGATTTGTTGAGGGCAAATCGGTGAAAAGTTAAGCCATCTAGGTGGTGGAAATGCTTTAGTCGGTTTGAAAGTTTACGGTAACTTTTTGCCCTTTCTTCTACTGGCGAGATAAATAATTATTGGCAGAAAACCATTAGTCGCTTCTCTCCTTTGTTCACTCCACGAAAAAGGGCTGGATGCATACATTTTTTCTTCTCCTCTAAGGTTGCGTCATTTATCATGTCGACATGGGATTCCGAGAATCCGGTGTGTACTGTGGCATACATTAATTGGACGAATGGACGAGCGCACTACATGAGACGATCCCTTGTGTGACTAAAGTCTATGCTGTGATATTTGACGTTTTCATGACGCTGGAATTCTCTTCATCCAAACAATATACTGAGTTTCATGCAAGGCGTTTTTAGTGGTGAAGTCTACTCGCCACAATTTCATTGAGCAATCAACTGATCTTGAGGCGTTTTATTCAAGTTCCGTCCATCTCCTCGTAGTGATAGATAAAGCTGTTCTTTCGCAAACGATTGGAAAGTAGACGTGGGAGTGTTGTGTCCGTCAGAAAGGTGGTCTATTGGCCGCTAGTGTGTAGAGCAGAGGTTCCAATGAATTGTGACTCCTGGCGATGCTTGTGTAGGGACAAAGGGAACAGGAGAAAAGAGTGGATTTGCTTTCAGAGGGCTTTTCCGTGGTTGTGTTGTTCAAATATCCGTCTAGCTTCTTGCCGTATTCCTGCCACTCCAATGTTTTGGAGCCAAAGTACTCATTCCCTTATTTGAGTTTAGCTGCGTCATGCTTGTGTACCGAAAGTTGACAATTAATCTGGGCGGGAGCGGATTTACTAGCGATGCCATTTATCATGGTTTAGCATTCCCTTGTGTTGGCACCGTTGAAAAAGTTTGGTATGGCACTAAAGGCGCGTTGTGATCGACGCTGTCTAAAACACTAATTTTTGTTCTTTCTAATATGGTGATCCATACCAAGCTTTTTACACACTAGTCACTGTAATTTAAACCAGACAGTTTGAATCTAAAACCACCGTCGGTACACCATTTTTGCTTTTTGGTGAGGTGAAATTAAATTTCAAACACGCAGAGTTGGGACCAACTTCTTCATTGCTTCAACAGGTCATTAGTAATTGACTACACTTTAAGATGCCCCGGTAGTGCGTGTGAGTAACTCTCTCAAATCAATCGTCCAAGTATTTTTTGCCAAATGGACAGTCTACTAGTTCGCATGTATAGGTTCTGCTAGCTCGACGTAACGAACTCTCGCCCTCCCCATCTGAGTCACAGCTGTGTGTGTGTGTGTGTGTGTGTGTGTGTGTGTGTGTGTGTGTGTGTGTGTGTGTGTGTGTGTGTGTGTGTGTGTGTGTGTGTGTGTGTGTGTGTGTGTGTGTGTGTGTGTGTGTGTGTGTGTGTGTGTGTGTGTGTGTGTGT